>CAJQUN010002856.1:0-21498 GCA_907163345.1 Haberlea rhodopensis | reverse complement strand
GGGATAACTAATTCTAACGATGTAGTTTATTGATTAATTCATCAACTTACTAGTTTTTGAAGCTATCATTGAATTAGTCTTAGCGGCTGTAGTTTTGGTTAAGGATTTGATAAGAATCGAATCTGAATGTTGTTTTCTGTTTGACTACGATTAAGGTGAGGGATGAAATAAATTCCAATTGATGATTATTGAATAAAAATCGAGTATTTGTTTTTGATGATCAAATGAATAATTTCCAAAGGTAAACTTGACCAAAAATCAAGAATTGCTTTTTAATCTTGATAATGTAGTGATTTGTTTGCTTTAGTCTAATTAGTTATAGTTAAAATTGCAAAAACCCCTTATTGTCATTTCTTTATTTGGTTTTCCGTTGACACAAGAGCTTCTTCGTGGATCGATCCATACTTTCACTACTACATTAATATTAGAGTAGGGTTAATTTGGGCGTACACGATAAACGCACATCAAATTTTGGCGCCGTTGCCGGGGAGGCATTTACTTTTGTGTTAACTTTATTTTTATTTCTTTTTGCTCTTCTCGTTTGTTCATGAGTACAGGTGATCCCTCAGATCAAGAAGACAACATTCAATACGATCCAGAGATCGAGAGGACGCTACATAGGCGAAGAAGAGAAGCTCGAAGACAAGAAGAGGAAGAGATGAACAACATGGCCGCGAATCAAAGTTTATGACAAATGGCCATCAGATTTGAACCAACAACCTCTCTGCATTACTTTTCCTGCTCTTGCAACAAATGTTAATTTGAACTGAAATCCGGACTAATACATTTGTTGCCTTCTTTTCATGGACTTACAGGAGAGGATCCTCATAAGCACTTAATGGAGTTTCATGTGGTTTGCACCACCATGTAACCGACTGGAATTACCGAGGAGCAAATCAAACCGAGAGCCTTTCCCTTCTCCTTAAAGGATGATGCGAAAGACTGGCTATTTTATCTACCATTAGGCTCGATCACCACATGGAATGACTTGATGAGGACGTTTCTTGAGAAATACTTTCCAGCATCAAGGGCTGCTAACATACGAGAGGAGATCTATATCATTAGGCAGTACACTGGAGAGACACTTCACGAGTACTGAGAACGCTTCAAAAAGTTGTGTGCAAGTTGCCCACAACATCAGATAAGTGAACATCTACTCATTCAATAATTTTACGAGGGTTTGTTATCCAGTGACAGGAATTGGTAGATGCTGCGAGCGGTGGAGCTTTTGTGGATAAGACACCGGAGGAGGCGAGAAGTTTGATAGCCAACATGGCAGCCAACTCTGGCAACTTTAGAGCCGAGTCAGCTCAAAGGAAACAAGGAGAGGTAAATGTATCTAATTTTGAGCAACAACTTATTAGCCTCACTTCTCTTGTTCGTCAAATGGCAGGAGCAAATGGACAGACCTTGAAGCCGTGTGTAATTTGTTTGGAGATGAGTCATACCACGGATGCATGCCCCTCATTTGAAGAGACATCTGCTGAGCAAGTGAATGCAGCGGGTGGATTTTCGGGGCAACCATAATGCAAATTTGACCCCTACTCGAACACATACAACCCAGAATAGAGAGACCACCCTAATCTGAGCTATGTACCACATTCGATGAATCGTGTTCCACCTCAAGTGCCACAACATCCACCACCCTACATGCCACCATTTCAGAGGACACACAGTCTAATTTCCCTTCTACTAGTGATAGACGTCTTGCTCATAATGTTACAAAATTTCAACAGGAAACAAGATCAAGTATTCAAACCTTGAACACTCAAGTGGGTCAACTAGCCAGCGCACTCAATCGTGTTGAAGCTCATGGATCGAACACTCTACCTTCCCAAACAGTGGTGAATCCAAGGGAGAATGCAAGTGCAGTCACACTTAGGAGTTGTAAAGAATTGGAGATACCGGAGAAGAAGGAGCCAAACCCACCCAAGGATAATGAGGAAAAGGAAGCTGAAGTTTGCAGGAGGACAAGGTTCTGATGCTTTCGGTGATGCATCTAGAGATAACCGAGCTCCGTGATGAGCGAGCTCAGGTTTATGCATTGTTTTCTTTTCCCAGTAGTATTACTCTACTTTAAGAAAATAAATTTACCAGGGTATGCCTGTGAATGGAATAAATAATATATACATATATATATATATATATATATTGATATCATTATCTATGTATTACCTAAAACCAAAATTTTTTTAGGGCCATTTGACAAGACATTTGAAATAAATCTTCCGTTGTTTACGCAAATTAATCATTGTGTGATAATTAAACACCATTGTGTGACAAGACCACCATGGAACACGAGGTACCAAAAGGTAAGTTTCCTCCCTTTTCTGAATATAAAGTGCCATCCCTTTTTCCTCAAGCATTGAAAGACAATAGGAAAGAAGCTGGACTTAAAGATTTATATGAAACTTTTCGACAGTATGAGGTAAACATTAATTTGCTTGATGCTATCCAACAAGTACCTGCGTTATGCAAATTTTTAAAAGATTTATGTACTGCAAAAAGAAATCATAGGTTGAAAGGATCCCAAAAGATTGAATTGGGTGAAAATGTGTCAGCTGTGATCCAAAGAAAAATCCCTACCAAGTGTAAGGATCCAGGTATATTCTATATCCCGTGCACAACCGGTAACACTAGTATTGAAAAGGCCATGTTAGATTTAGGAGCATCGATTACTGTCATGCCATACTCTATTTATGTTGCTTTACAACTTGGTCCTTTGAACACTACTGGAGTAGTTATTCAAATAGCGGATAGGTCTAGTGCATATCCTAAGGGTGCGATAGAAGATGTGCTTGTGCAAGTGAATGAGTTTGTTTTTCCTGCCGATTTCTATGTGCTTGATATGGAGAATGGTGACAAGAGTAGTCCCATTTGTTAGGAAGGTCTTTCCTAAAAACTTCTAAGAAGAAGATAGATGTTCATGGTGGTACCCTTACTATGGAATTTGATTGTGAGATTGTTACTTTTAATATTTATGATGCCATGAAATATCCTTGCAATAATGATGACACTGTGTATTCTATTGATGTCTTTGACTATTTGTCACAGGTAGTTTTTGAGATTATAGGGAAGGATGAACTGGAGGTCACACTCACCATGGCTATGGAGAAAGAGAATGTGGAGTTGCTTATCTTTAATGAATTGAAAGATAACATAGCTACCTTGGAATCCATATGTTTTGCAGGAACCTACCATCGGGTTGAAGCCACTACCTAACCATCTTAAGTATGTCTTCCTTGGTGAATGAGATGCACTGTTAGTGATCATCTCTAGCAAGTTGGGGGATGATCAAGAGGATGATCTTATTCATGTGCTCAAGGTGCACAAGACTGTCATAGGTTGGACCATTGCTGACATAAGGGAATCAGTCCCTCCACACGCATGCATCACATTCTACTTGAAGAAGGAGGGAGCCCCACACGTCAACCCCAAAGGAAGCTTAACCCACCCATGATGGATGTGGTGAAGGAGGAGATTTTAAACCTTTTGGCAGTTGGGTGATCTACCCATCTCAGACAGTCAATGGGCCAGTCCAGTCCAAGTTGTGCCAAAGAAGACTGCTATTACTGTGATCAAGAACAAAGATGATGAGCTAGTTCCTACTCGTATTCAGAATGGGTGGTTGTTTGTGTCGAGTACCGGAAGCTCAACGATGTGACCAGAAATGATCACTTTTCTCTACCCTTCATTGATCAAATGCTTGAGAGGTTAGCTTGTCATTCATACTATTGTTTTCTTGATGGGTATTCTGGTTATTTTCAGATTGCAATTGCACCGGGGGACCAAGAAAAGACCACTTTCGCATGCCCTTTTGGCACATTCGCCTACCGACGCATGCCCTTTGGACTATGAAATGCCCCAGCCACGTTTATGGTTAGCATATTTTCTGAGTTTATTGAGCATATTTTAGAGGTGTTCATGGATGATTTTACTGTGTACGGTAACTCATTCAAGGTTTGTCTAGCTAGCCTTACACTTGTGTTGAAAAGATGCATTGAGACTAACCTTGTTCTAAATTCTGAAAAATGTCCCTTTATGGTATACCAAGGTATAGTATTGGGTCATGTCGTTTCTGCTAATGGTATAGAGATAGACAAAGCTGAAATTGATGTTATGCGGTCTTTACCTTATCCTACTTGTGTTCGGGATGTGCACTCTTTTCTTGGACATGCAGGTTTTTATAGAAGGTACATCAAGGATTTCGCTAAGATAGCTACACCTTTGTGTAAGCTACTGCAAAAAGATGTCGCTTTCGAGATGGATGAAGCAAGTAAGAGCTTTTGATAGACTGAAGGAGTCATTGACTTCTACCCCCATCATCCAACCTCTCGACTGGAGTAAGCCTTTTGAGATCATGTGCGATGCTAGTGACTTTGCGGTTGGCGCTGTCATAGGCCAAAAAGTGGGGAATGCTTCACATGCCATCTACTATGCATCCAAGACCTTGAATAATGCTCAACGGAACTATTCCACTCTGAGAAAGAGCTTTTAGCAGTTGTTTTTGCCCTTGAAAATTTTTATCTTCTTTACTTGGTACTAAAGTCATTGTTTATTCTGATCATGCAGCTCTTCGCTATTTGATGACGAAGAAGAAGGCAAAACCAAGGCTTATAAGGTGGATTTTGCTCTTGAGTGAGTTTGACATACAAATCAAGGACAAGAAGGGCAGCGAGAATAAAGTAGTGGATCACCTAAGCCGTCTACCTCATGTGGATGACGAGCTTTGTTTGAAGGAGGAATTTCAGGACGAGCAACAACTCTCCACAAGCAATAATTTACCATGGTATGCTCATATTGTGAATTTTTTAGCTGCTAACGTATTACCTTCTGAATTGTCTAGGTCTCAAAGAGCAAAGATAAGGATTGATCCCAAGTACTATGTATGGGATGACCCTTATCTATGGAAGAACTGCGCGGATCAAATCATTAGAAGATGCATCCCCGCGACTGAGGTAAGTGACATTCTAAAGTTTTGTCATTCATATGCTTGTGGTGGACATTTTGGAGCAAATATGACATCTAGGAAGGTACTAAAATGTAGCTTCTTTTGGCCAGTTCTATTTCATGATGCCTACTATTTCTGCAAGATCTGTGCTCAATGCCAAATGGCTGATAACATATCCCAACGAAAGGAGATGACTCAACAACCCATTCTTATTTGTGAGATTTTTGACGTATGGGGGACCATTTCCTATTTCTTATGGTCATGTTTATATACTACTTGCTGTTGATTATGTCTCGAAATGGGTGGAAGCTAGTGCCACCCAAACTGACAATTCCAAGGTTGTTGCAGATTTTATCAAACGTAATCCTTTCTATAGGTTTGGAATCCCTAGAGCCATAATCAGTGATAGAGGTACACACTTTTACAATCGAGCGGTGGGAAGTCTGCTGAATAAGTATCATGTGACACACAAAGTCTCCACCGCCTACCATCCTCAAACAAGTGGCCAAGTCGAGGTCTCTAATCGAGAAATCAAAGCCATCTTGGAAAAAACTGTCAACCCAACAAGGAAGGATTGGAGCTTAAAATTGGATGACGTACTTTGGGCCTACAGGACTGCACACACAACTCCAATAAGTATGTCCCCATATTGATTAATTTTTGGTAAACCTTGACATCTTCCTGTAGAGTTGGAGCATAGAGCATACTGGGTTGTGAAGAATTTCAACATGAAGTATGATGAGAGTGGTATTCATAGAAAGTTACAATTGGAAGAATTAGAGGAGATAAGAAATGAGGCATATGAGAGTGCAATGATTTCCAAGGAAAAGACGAAGGACTTCCATGACAAGATGATATCAAGGAGGAGCTTTGAAGTTGGTCAAAAAGTTCTCCTTTACCATTCACGTCTTCGCCTATTTCCAGGTAAGCTTCGTTCTGGATGGAATTGGCCTTTTGTTGTTACTAATGCCTATCCTCATGATGCAGTTGAGATTCAAAGTTTGGACACCATCAAGACATTCAAGGTGAACTGTCACCGACTGAAACATTACTACGAGGGTGTCCAAAACGAGGAAGGGTGACAATTGAACATAAAGTTGGCTCTAGAGGATCCAACTAACTTCGAGTGATCTTTGGACTGGAGTCGGGCCACCGACGTTAAACATAGGCGCTACTTGGGAGGCAACCCAAGGGGAGTTAGTTTTCCCATCTCTTTTATAGCTTTCTTAGTTTTTATTTTTCTCTTTTCTTATATTTTTTCCTTACATTGGGGACGATGTAAGATTTAAGTATGGGGGAGAGATTAATGGTTTGTTATTGTTTTCCTATTACAAAAATACAAAACAATCGAAAAATTTGAAAAATTTTGAGCTCATAGTTAGTAATGAATGCATTCTTAGAATCACTAGCCCATGATGAAACCTAATTTAGGACATGCATGCTTTTTGAACATAGGTGAATTGTTAACCTTGGAACACTTTGAACTCTAATGCAACTTATGCTTTGACATAGTAGTTGAATATATTGAGCACGGATATTGTCATGACTTGTGAAGTGTGCATAGCGTAGTGAAAATTGTGCGAATTTTATGATAGTCTTAGGAAGTCTCTGATACATGCTAGAACTTAACTACATGCTCTTTGAGGCATATGTCTAGACTACTTGCGAACATGGAAGTGATATAGGTGATCTTTGATGCGTTTGAGCCTTTCAAGCCAACCATGTAAACAAAATCATCGCTAGTACTATTTGGAGCTTTAATATAAAAGAATGGTTGTGTACTAAGCATACAAACAACCACCATTCAACATTCTTTGACTAGCTTAGCATCCTTCCCTAATAAGCCTAAATGTCATTTTAATCCACACCTTTGAAGGGAGTATGAAGTGTTTCATTCACATGCACTTAGGTATTCATTGATCCATATGTTTGAGCTTCATTATAAAAAGGAATGACATGCATGAAAGAAAAGGGCTACCTTGAGAAAATAGATAAAAACATGACTCCAAGGGGAGCCAAGGCACAAAAGAATAAGATTTGAAGAAATAAATAATGTAAGAAGAGAAGTATATTGTGCATATCATCATACTCTCTTGCTTCATACATCCTTCCCTTTCTTTCATAAGCCAACACCTAGGCCAAGCTACAAGCTAATTAAGACATACTTGATTCATGTTTGCAAGTGGCTAAGATAGTGGAGAAGAGTGTGCAAGTGAGCTTATACTTGTGTTAGTGTATAACTTGAGCTATTGTGGCTTTGCATCTATTGGATCTATAATTTGTACATGGCACTTGTTTGTGACCACACACGCATGTTCACTGCTTTGTTGGGTGTGAACTGTTAACCTTTCACCATCTTTCATTAATATGCATGTTTATGATTGTTGAGGCATTAAAGTGAGGACAAGATACTTTGTTATGATACTATGAGCCAACAAAAATATTGTAGTTCTGTCTGATTTACTCGAGGTCGAGCAACGATCATGTATGGGGGAGTTTGATGTGACTAGGAATAGACACATCTATTGCGCTTAATTGTCTACGATTTGGAATATTTTGATGGATAATTCGATACAAATGCTACATAATCGTATATTTGTGTAAATGTAGGTGGAATCGAAGAAATCGAGCTAACAATCGCGAATAAGGATCAAGAAATGCATTGAAGTTGACAAGGGATCAAAGTAGACCAAGAAAAATGCATAAAAGTTGAATGAGGTTCTCGATCAATTGCCCAGAAGAGCTCGATCGATCGAGCAAGGCAGAAAATTCGAGCAACAAAATTTGTGTCTCGACGATCGATCAGTGGAATGTTCAATTCGATCGCCAAATGTTACTGGACAAAGAATGAAAGTCAACGTTGGATCGGCAAAATGTCCCGTTCGATCGCCGATCGATCGCCAGCTTGTCCCTATCGATCGCCAGAGAGTTCTAGAAAAATAGGAAATATGGTATTTTTACCATCTTGGAAATATTTTTCCCTATCCTAGCATATCCACCTACCATAACTCAAAAAAGGGGCCTCCTATCACCATTATTCAGACTTTTAATCATATTATTAGATTTTAGAAGAGATTTGCCTCTCAAACTTTTGAAGAAGGCTTTGGAGGATCAAAACACGAAGACGGAATTGACGAGCCGGAAGCGTGTTTCTCTTTAGTAACTCTTTTCCTAGTTTTTATTTGATGTTTTATAAACTAGATTTTGTTGTTTTTTATTTGATTATGAGTAGCTAAACCTTTTAATTCTTGATTGATGGATGCCTTTGAAATTAAAACACTTGTGAGAATTTTGGTTTGCTTGTTTGATTTAATTCATTTTCAATTTGTTTTTCAGATTATTATTGTTATGATTGTCGTGTTTGATTGATATAAGAATAGGACGAGCTGAGGCTTCCACGACTCCAACGAACGTCGGGTCCAGGTCTCTTACCGTAGTAAGTTGATCACCTAGTAATCATATACACAATCTAAGGCTAATTAAGAAGCAACTAAGATTGATAATTGCCTGTTGTTGGTGTTATTAAATTTTTAGGAAAAACGATTGGATAATTAATTCTAACGGATGTAGTTTTTATTGATTAGATACATCAAACTTACTAGTTTCTGAATCTATCATTGAATTAATCTTAACAACTGTAGTTTTGGTTAAGAATTTGATAAGAGTCGAATTTGAATGTTGTTTTCTGTTTGACTACGATTAAGGTGGGGAAAATAAAATTTCCAATTGATGATTAATTGAATAAAAATCGAGTATTTGGTTATTTGATGATCAAGTGAATAATTTGCAAAGGTAAAGTTGACCAAAAATGAAGAAATTCTTTTTAATCTTGATAATCTAGTGATTTTGTTTGCTTTAGTCTAATTAGTTATAGTTAAAAATTGCAAAATCCGCGTTATTGTCACTTCTTTATTTGGTTTTCCGTTGACACAAGAGATTACCCTTCTTCGTGGGATCGATTCCTACTTTCACTACTACATTAATATTATAAAGAGTGGGGTTAATTTGGGCGTACATAATAAACGCACACCAGCATGTCCCAAGAAGGGCATGTCCAGAGAGTGGTATCCAGAGAAGGAAATGTCCTAGAGAATGGCATGTCCCAAGAAGGGCATGTTCCGCGAAGGACATATTTAGGGAATGGCATGTCCCGGGAAGGGCATGTCCAGAGAGTGGTACTTCCAGAGAAGGAAATGTCCTGAGAAGGGCATGTCCCGTGAAGGACATGTCACGAGAAGGGCATATTCAGAGAAGGGTATGTCCCGAGAAGGGCATGTCCCGCGAAGGACATATCCCGGGAAGGGCATGTCCAGAGAGTGGTACTTCATGGGAAGGACATGTCCCGAGAAGGGCATATCCTGGGAAGGACATGTCCCGAGAAGGACATATCCCGAGAAGGATATGTCACGTGAAGGACATATCCCAGAAAGGGCATGTTCCGAGAAGGACATGTCCAAAGAGTGGTACATTCAGAGAATGGCATGTCCCAAGAAGCATGTCCTGAGGAGGGTATGTCTCGAGAAGGGCGTGTCCCGGGAAGGAATATTCTTATCTCAAAGTATGGATATGAAGTTGTAATAACAAGATCGCTAGAATCATGGGATCACAGAAGGGGTCATAAAGATGTCTCAAAATGATTGACAGACGGTATGAGAGATCACGTCGCCTATGGAAGTAATGATTAATAACACCTCGGAAAAACAAACGAGAGGTGTCCAAATATGAGAGGTTAGGAACAAGGGGACCTACTATCATCGTTATGAAAAATGACGTGTAAATAGTGTTTTCCGGAGTATGAGTTAAGTGATTAACTGAAGGTACAATAATTACATATTATAATCTAAAAATAGGTGAGGATATAAGGACCGAAAAAAGAGAAAAGAAGGATAACTTCTGAAAAGCTGGCATAGATATGGTGAATACGCGAAGAACACGACAAAATAACAATCAAGAACCTGAAGAATCCTCAAGCGTTCATCGGGAGCAACCCCCACCAGGTGTCCCTATTTTCCCCCGGGTAAACATAAGTCATGAGGAACTTCCGAGATGAGCAACTACAAATCATGATGCCACCTCACGCAACCAAGAATCCATTGCCCCACCTTTAAATGATCAATGGATGAACTAAGAGAACAAATCCATCAGTTAAAGGAAGAACTGACTAAGCCTTCACCTGGCAAAAGAAATATGCATTTTTCTCTTGATATTGTGGAAGAAGTCCTGCCTAGAAACATTCGATTCCCTAGCGTGGGGGAATATGATGGTAGTTTCAATCCTGGAGAACATTTGGGGCGCTTTGAGAATGCTTCCCTGTTGCATTGTTATTCCGATCAACTCAAGTGCAAAGTATTTCTCACCACCCTCGTTAAGTCCGCCCAACAATGGTTCAATCAGCTTAAACCTGGTTCTATAACCTCTTTCGACGAGTTCAGTACTTTATTTGTACACCAGTTTTCCAGCAGCAAAAAACACAAGAAGACTTCCTTAAGTCTTTTTGATTTGAAACAAGGGGAAGGGGAGATTCTCGTAAGTGCATTCGTTCAACGATTGCAAGGAGGGAAATTATTTCAATCTTAATCGAGGAGGGAAATTATTTCAATCTTAATCAAAAAACCACCCGCAAATTTCGATGAGTTATTGTCCAGAGCAGAGAAATATGTTAATGTAAAAGAAGCTCAAAGATAGAAACAAGGTGATTCTAAAGAAGTCGGACGAGGGGTGGAGAAAGTGAATCAGGCAGGAGATAAGTGGCTGGGAGATAAGGCAGATCAGTTTGGTCGATTTTCTCAATTCACGCCTTTAAAAACGGTGAAAGAACAACGAGTGAATATTTGTGAAGATCATCAATCGTCACAAAGAGCGAGGTACCGGCCTTCACAAACTTGGGAAAGTTTTGCACTTTCCATCAGAATAGCACACATGATGCCAAGGGTTGCACTACACTCAAAAGAAAAGAGAGAGAATATTCGCAAGGTATTCCTAGGCCTATTGCCTCAGTTCGTCCGGGCCCTAGGGTAGGCGGCGTAGCGGGGAAGGTTCCTTGTGTCGGGCCACCAGCTCCTCCAGACAATGGTCAGGGATTCAGACCGGCCCAGGCTCTAAACTTTCCACATGCATCTCAAGAAAGGATCCCATCGCAAGAAAACCTCTGTTTTCAAGGAGTTATTGACATGTATCCGTGGTCCCACGGATGGTTACAAATTTTCAGTTTTGGGCTTATGGATCTTGAAGGCATCAGGCTCCCCATAACAATGCTTTAGTCATCCGAGCCACCATCTCGAATTACGACATTGCCCGGGTATTTGTAGATTCAGGGAGCTCAATCAACATACTTTTCCAGGATGCCTTTGGTCAGATGGATCTCGGAGGTCATAAACTGGAATCAGTAGAAACAACATTATTTGGTTTGCAGGACATACGGTGTACCCTCTCGGGCAAGTTATCTTACCCATGACTATTGGGTCAAATGATATCAGAAAAAATAGGATGATAACTTTTTTAGTGGTGGATGCCCATATTCCTACAATGTCATCCTGGGGAGGCCAGCTATGATTGAGTTCATGGCCATAGCTTCAACGTACCATCAAAAACTGAAATTCCCTGCGGGAACGGAAATTGGAGAAATGAGAGGAGATTAGCCTTCCTCCAAGAAGTGTTATGCAGAAGATATGCCTGGCGCTGGTCAAAAAGGACAAGAAGTATGTGTGGTAGGAAGAGAAGAGTGTAATTTGTGATTGATGAGCAAGAGGAGGTGACCTTAAATGGTAGCCAAGCAGGGAGGACCCTTCGAGTGGCTAAAGATTTGGAAGCAAATTTAAAAGCTGATCTAATATCATGCTTGTGGACACATGAAAACTCCTTCGCATGGTCACCTTCGGACTTGAAAGGAATATCTCCTGATGTAGCGGAGCATGCCTTAAACGTACAAGATGATGCCAGGATAATTAAACAGAAAAGGCGTCATTTGGTCCCGAGAAAGACAAAATCATAAGAGAAGAGGTGTGAAGGTTGTTGGAGGCAGGCCATATTTGGGAAGTCCAATTCCCTCTTGGCTATCTAATGTGGTTTTGGTACCAAAGTCTTCAGAAAAGTGGAGAGTCTGTGTTGATTTTAGGGACTTGAATAAAGCCTGCCCTAAGGATTGTTACCCTTTACCTCAGATCGACCAGCTCGTCGATCCTACCTCAGGTTTCAATATCTTGTGCTTGATGGATGCCTATCAAGGATATCACCAAATCCCTCTAGTCAAAAAGATCAGGAGAAAGTAAGTTTAGTACGTCCGATTGGACTTATTGTTATATTGTCATGCCATTTGGTTTAAAGAATGCAGGGGCGACGTACCAGCGACTGATGGATAAGATATTTGAAGGACAGCTCGGGCGAAATATAGAGGTGTATGTGGATGATATCCTCATCAAATCCAAAAGTCATACCGACCTTATCTTCGACTTGGAAGAAATTTTTGCTACGCTGAATAAGTATGGAATGAGGTTGAATCCATCCAAATGTGTCTTCGGAGTCAAAAAGGAGAAGTTCTTGGGATATATTGTGACAGAGAAGGCATTGAGATCAATCCGGATAAAGTCAAAGCCATTCAAGACATGATATCTCCCAGAAATATAAAAGAAGTACAGAAGTTGACTGTACGTATAACGGCCGGTTTATTTTCAGATCGGTTCATCGCAGTTATCCATTTTCCGAGTATTGAGGAAGCTAAGCAATTCGAATGGGGAGAAAAATGTGAAAAAGCCTTTCAGGAGTTGAAGTTGCACTTAACAGCCTTACCCACCTTAGTGTAGCCAGAGCCAGAAGAAAGATTGTGGATATATCTATCCAAGACAGAGTATGCTGCCAGTTTGGTGTGATTAAGCAAGAAGGCTGAGAACAAAGACCAGTATATTATGTAAGCCATGCTTTGAAGGGAGCAGAGTTAAGGTATCTGGAGGTAGAAAGTTATCTCTATCCTTGGTCATCACCATAAGGCGTTTGCAACCATATTTCTTATCTCATCCAATCACAAGCTCACCATATAGTTCTGGGGAGAGGATTATGTCACAGCCGGGGGACAGGCCGTCTGGTGAAGTGGACGATATGTTGGGATATGCCCTAAGACAAGTCATTAGATGATTGTTTGTGACATATTCTGTAATATGATTTTATGAATGGCAATTCATTATTATATATTATTCTTTTAACTGTGCATTGTGAATTAATATATATGTTATGTCCTTAGAATAATATTGTATTATTCTTAAAGATGTCCCTAGTCAAGTATTATCATGAATAGGGATAATGATAATACGTAGAGACTAGTATATGTTGATCGATGAATTGTTCATTGATATGAGATATCAAATCAACATATGGGTACATGTTAGAGAACGATGTACTGACAGACCCACCATGAGAATGCAACATGGATAGTTATATGATCGTCATATGCAATTCTCATAGTGATAATAATGTATGTAATCCTTACGACTTGTGATCATCAGAGATCCCAACATAAGGAGTTATGTATCTTGATATCGTCAACGTTACCCGTAACAGGGTATCTATAAAGGCGACTATTGGATACACTACGAATTATGTAGAGGGATGTTGACTGATCGAGATAGGATTTGTCCCTCCTATATAACAGGAGATGTGTTTGGCCCTTGATCAAGTGAGAACTAAAATGCATGGCCATGCTCGAATGAGTCGATATGAGATATCGAGCTTATTCGTTTATTCTAGTTCTACTTGGGGATCAAGAAATAAAGATTGGATATACGAGTATGACTATTCCATGACTCGTGTTCAATCTAAACACAAAGGACAAAGGGATTAAGTTACATGATTAATATTATCACAAGTTCTAAAGGTTATGTCGAGTCATTGACATTCTCGTAATTTGGGTAGCATCGATGTGTTGCTAGATACCGCTCGATGCTTGCGACATAAAATGAGATTTTATGTCACTGCCAACATTACGAGATCCTATCGGGTCGCACAAAGATTAAATCGAGAAGGGAAATTAAATTCATGGGATGAATTAAATAATTAAGAGGAGTCTTAATTAATAATCATAAGGATTAATTAAATCATGGGCTTAAGCCCATGAGGCTTTATGAAAGCCTTTAATTAATCATATAAATTTGTTAACAAGGTTTTAATTAGATAATACTTGAAAACAACTTCATAAGAAACCCTACACTAGCAAGCTCTCGGCCGCACCACAAGAACTCTCGGCCTCTTCAAAGTCGAAGGGTTCTTGGTGGTTTTCGAGCCATCTTTTTGTGAATCGAGTTGCTTCGTGTTCGGTTTAATAACTTGTCTAGCAACTTGTTATTAAACATCCCTTCACCCGATTTGATCGTGTGGATACCGTTGAGGCAAAACCAATCGAGTTTTGCTATTGACTCGGAGAAGGCGTAGGACGTGGTGCTGCTCCGTGGATTCTGCTTCAAACACGCTACAAGGGTAAGACTCTTGTATTCTCTAATCCGATATGAATCCCTATGTATAGATCGGTGTTTGTAATCCTAAAATTTTATTCCGCTGCGTTGTATGCTCATGGGATTACTTACAGTGGTATCAGAGCCGTGTACAAGGCTCATATCGGATTTATGTGGATTAAATTGTGTTAATCATATTAGAATTATATTGCATGCTATTTAAACTGTATTTTCATATATGATATGGATTAAATCGAGTTTGTGAAAATCATCGTATGATATTATATATGATATAATTGACGGATCGAAATATATGATAATTCGTGATCAAACCGGACAATGGCAATGGCTCACGGCCGAGCCACCTAAGGGCTAGGGTTTCGAACCCTAGTCACCATGGCTCGGCGCCGCTTCCAAAAGGCTAGGGTTTCGAACCCTAGTCATCATGGCTCTCGCCGCCGCATGTTGCTAGGGTTTCGAACCCATTGGCTCGTGCATGGCCAAGAAGCGCCGCTTAAGGGCTAGGGTTCGGACCCTGGCTGGGCGAGCCGCCGCAAAAATTAGGGTTTTTGAACCATTGGCTCGTGACGGCTAACTCATGACGGCTAGGGTTTGAACCCTAGCAGCCGTGCATGGGCTCGCCGCCGCCGCTCGACCATGGCTCGGCCATGGGCTAGGGTTTCGAACCCTAGGCCCATATTGGTCCAGCCGTGTGTTTGTGGTTCGAACCATGGTGGTTCGTGTTTAGTCGCTTTAGTTCGTGGCATGTGATGTCCCGAGCGTACGATATTTTTCAAAAATTATTTTACAGTTTTAATTAGAATTAAATTTAAAATGTTTAGAATTTAATTAATTAAATGTTAATGCATGCTTTATGTGTTGTTTGAGCATGGTGCGTGGTTATAGCCCTTTGACCTATTAGATAGGATTTGTGGATGTTTGTAATTTATAATACGACCTGCGTGTCGTGCCTTTCTCTATTTCATTCTAAATGTAATCCCTCCCCTATGTTCCCCTCGAATGTGAATCGAGGAATTCTATATCTTGTAAATAGTGTAGTTTATTTTATTGATGGTGATCAATGAAGATGGAGCATCGTGCCGGGATGAGGAGGCCATTCACAAATTGGAGCCAAAGGAAGGTGCTTGTGAAGTTACCTTAGGTTGACTCATAGGATTTTCTCATTGGCTTGAGAAAATCATTAGTAGGGGCTATAACCATGTCACGTTTAATTATGTATGTTGATGCATGATTTATCTTATGTTTTAGTTTGATAATAGTATTACACATATATGTAGATATGTATACAACTATATGTAGTGGACATATTTTAAATTATCAAATTAATCATGAGATCAATAAATCCCTCTAAAATATTAAGTTTTAGATGCCTTCCAAAATAAAAGTACTCGTCAATAACTTCGATTGTACATGTGTGGGTTTGCCAAAGCAAAGCACCGTGGCAATCTTAGTAAGGCGCGAAAGGATAAAAGTGATATCCGTTATACTTTAATTGGGTACGACTTAACTAGGTTATCTCAATAGGATTGGGAACCTAGAGGCATGGGTTGGATTATAATTCATTTGATGAATTGAACAAAGTGTTGTTCGTCCAACTATCCAAGAATTATATGTGATGTAATTGACAAAGTGTTGTCTACCTAAATAACCGAGTCTTGGGCGATTAGCCAAAGCTAACTCAAGATTAGGTGAAATATGGATCTTGGCCCACTAAAGGTTTCGAGGGTTGATATTTTTCAAACAAAATAGTGGGAGTATCATTTAATATAAGACCATGTTAAATGATTTAAATCATAAACTTATTTTGCATATTTATATTGTAGATATCCATGGCAACTAACAACGTTACTAGCACTTTATCACTGCGATCGGTCCTTGAGAAGGACAAATTAAATGGGACGAATTTCCTAGACTGGCATAGGAACTTGAGGATAGTCCTCAAACAAGAAAAGAAACAATATGTCCTAGAGGAACCCTTACCCGCTGAGGAACCTCCCCTAACGGCTACAAGAGCTGAAAAAGATGCTTACAAGAAGCATCAGAGTGACGCACTTGATGTTGGGTGCCTCATGCTTGCCACCATGAACTCTGAGCTTCAGAAGCAACATGAGGAAATGGAGGCGTTCGATATGATCGAACACTTAAAGCAGTTGTACCAACAGCAAGCTAGACAAGAGAGGTATGACGTCTCTAAAGCGTTATTCCAGTGCAGGATGGTAGAAGGAAGCTTAGTTGGAACTCATGTGCTCAAGATGATTGGGTACATTGAGAATCTGGACAAGCTGGGTTTTCCATTGGACCAAGAGTTGGCCACCGATGTGATCTTGCAATCGTTGCCTGAGAGCTTCAGTCAATTTGTAGTAAATTACAATATGACTGACATGGAAAAGACTCTACCACAATTGCTTGGTATGTTGAGAACATATGAAGCAAATACTAAGAAGACTAAGGCCACAAATGTCCTTATTGTGAATAAGGGCAAAGGAAGGGCCAAAGCTAAAGGCAACAAGAAAGCAAAGAAGGTCTTTGCTAAATCTAAGCCAAAGTCTTATGCACTGAAGCCAAAGGGAGGGATAGCAAAGGAAGGGAACTGTTTCCATTGCGGTGAGACCGGCCATTGGAAAAGAAACTGCAAAGTATATCTGGAGGATCTAAAGAAAGGAAGTGTGACTTCCGCTTCAGGTATTTTTGTTATAGAAGTCAATTTATCTACTTCTTCATCATGGGTATTAGATACTGGATGTGGATCTCACATTTGTGTAAATGTGCAGGATCTCAAAAGGAGTAGGAAAGGTGAAGTTGATCTCCGAGTTGGAAATGGAGCAAGAGTTGCTGCATTAGCTATAGGAGATTATCATTTAGCTTTACCTTCTGGTTTATCACTGATTTTAAAAGACTGTTATTTTGTGCCTTCAATTACTAAAAACATATTTCTATTTCTTGTTTAGACAAGTATGGTTTTTCATTTATAATAAAGGACAATTGTTGTTCTATTTATTTAAATGATATGTTTTATGCTAGTGCACAAATGGTGAATGGTCTTTATGTATTAAATCTTGATATGCCTATCTATAACATAAATACTAAAAGGATTAAAAATAATGATTGTAATCCGACTTATCTCTGGCACTGTCGCTTGGGCCACATAAACGAGAACCGCATATCTAAACTTCATAAGGATGGAGTATTAGATTCATTTGATTTTGAATCATATGAAACATGCGAATCTTGTTTAATGGGCAAGATGACTAAAGCCCCTTTCAAGGGACATGTTGAAAGGGCAAATGTTTTATTGGGACTAATACATAGTGATGTATGTGGACCAATAAGTACACAAGCTAGAGGTGGTTTTCAATACTTCGTTACATTTACTGATGACCTCAGTAGATATGGGTATGTGTACCTAATGAAACATAAGCATGAAACCTTTGAAAAGTTCAAAGATTTCAAGAATGAAGTACAAAACCAACTTGGCAAAAGTATCAAAATCCTTCGATCAGATCGAGGAGGTGAATACTTAAGCCAAGAGTTTCATGACTATCTAAAGGAGTGTGGGATAGTCCCACAACTCACTCCTCCGTATACTCCACAATGGAATGGTGTATCCGAGAGGAGAAATCGAACCTTGTTAGACATGGTTAGATCAATGATGAGTCATGCAGATCTTCCGATATCGTTTTGGGGACACGCTCTAGAAACAGCGATTTTCTTACTGAACCGTGTTCCATCTAAATCAGTGGAAAAGACACCATATGAGATATGGACTGGGAAGCGTCCTAGTATGTCTTTTATGAAGATTTGGGGTTGTGAGGCTTTCGTTAGACGTCACGCCACTAACAAACTTGGACCCAAATCTGATAAGTGTTTATTTGTGGGGTATCCTAAGGAAACGAAAGGATACTATTTCTATTATCCCACCGAGAACAAAGTAGTTGTTGCTCGGACTGGTGTATTTCTTGAAAGAGAATTTATTTCTAGAAAAACCAGTGGGAGAAAAATAGAACTTAGTGAAGTTCAACCACAAGAAAACACTGAACCTGAGATTGAGATGGAAACAGAGCAGGCACCACAAGCTGTTGTGGAAGAAGCACCTGCTCAAGAGACACAAGCCCAGCGTAGGTCTGTAAGAGAACACCGGGAGCCACAGAGATATGGATTTCTTGTGACTCAACAAGGTGACTTACTACTTATTGATGAGGATGAGCCGTCATCTTATCAACAAGCTATAATGGGCAATGATTCTGAGAAATGGCAAGAGGCCATGAAATCTGAGATGGAATCCATGTATGCAAACCAAGTATGGACTTTGGTTGATCCACCTGAAGGGGTACGACCCATAGGGTGCAAATGGATTTTCAAGAAAAAGACCGATATGGATGGTAACGTACAAACCTATAAAGGTCGGCTGGTTGCAAAAGGATTCAAACAAATTCATGGTATTGACTATGATGAAACCTTTTCACCAGTGGCCATGGTTAAATCCATAAGGATCTTACTTGCAATAGCTGCATTTCATGATTATGAAATCTGGCAGATGGATGTCAAAACAGCTTTCCTTAATGGAAATCTGCTCGAGGATGTGTACATGACACAGCCCGAGGGTTTTGTCGATCCAAAGGATGCTGGAAAGATATGCAAGCTACAACGATCCATTTATGGATTGAAGCAAGCTTCTCGGAGTTGGAATCTTCGTTTTGATGATGCAATCAAAGAGTTTGGTTTTATCAAAAATGAAGATGAACCTTGTGTCTACAAGAAGGTCAGTGGGAGCGTAATCATTTTCCTAGTGTTGTATGTAGATGACATACTTCTTATTGGAAATGATATCCCTGCCTTGCAATCTGTAAAGATTTGGCTAGGGAATTGCTTTTCGATGAAAGACTTAGGAGAAGCCACCTATGTATTAGGAATCAAGATCTATAGAGATAGATCGAGAAGGCTTCTTGGTCTAAGTCAAAGTACATACATAGACAAGGTGCTTAAAAGGTTTAGCATGCAAGAATCCAAGAAAGGATTCGTGCCTATGACACATGGTATTTATCTCTCGAAGGAACAGTGTCCTTCAACACCAGATGAGAGACAACGCATGAGTAAGATTCCATACGCGTCAGCTATTGGATCTATCATGTATGCCATGATATGTACTCGTCCCGATGTATCGTATGCTTTGAGCATGACGAGCAGATATCAAGTTGATCCAGGTGAAGGTCACTGGATTGCTGTCAAGAATATCCTGAAGTACTTGAGAAGGACTAAGGATACATTCTTGATTTATGGAGGTGAGGAAGAGCTCAATGTAATGGGTTACACTGATGCAAGCTTCCAAACCGACAAAGATGATTTTCGATCGCAATCGGATATGTGTTTGCCTAATGGATCGATCAACCAACATGTGATAATGTATGCTGCAAAGTACCAACATCTGACCCATTGACGTAGCCACTGTCACAGCAGTAGCATGATCGTCATACTAGATCTCTAGGCATTAAGTGTATGTCTGAGTGGTCTTAGTGCAAGTGGGAGATTTGTTGGGATATGCCCTAAGACAAGTCATTAGATGATTGTTTGTGACATACAATGTAATATGATTTTATGAATGGCAATTCATTATTATATATTATTCTTTTAACTGTGCATTGTGAATTAATATATATGTTAATGTCCTTAGAATAATATTGTATTATTCTTAAAGATGTCCCTAGTCAAGTATTATCATGAAAGGGATAATGATAATACGTAGAGACTAGTATGTGTTGATCGATGAATTGTTCATTGATATGAGATATCAAATCAACATATGGGTACATGTTAGAGAACGATGTACTGGACAGACCCACCATGAGAATGCAACATGGATAGTTATATGATCGTCATATGCAATTCTCATAGTGATAATAATGTATGTAATCCTTACGACTTGTGATCATCAGAGATCCCAACATAAGGAGTTATGTATCTTGATATCGTCAAACGTTACCCGTAACAGGGTATACTATAAAGGCGACTATTGGATACACTACGAATTATGTAGAGGGATGTTGACTGATCGAGATAGGATTTGTCCCTCCTATATAACAGGAGATGTGTTTGGCCCTTGATCAAGTGAGAACTAAAATGCATGGCCATGCTCGAATGAGTCGATATGAGATATCGAGCTTATTCGTTTATTCTAGTTCTACTTGGGGATCAAGAAATAAAGATTGGATATACGAGTATGACTATTCCATGACTCGTGTTCAATCTAAACACAAAGGACAAAGGGATTAAGTTACATGATTAATATTATCACAAGTTCTAAAGGTTATGTCGAGTCATTGACATTCTTGTAATTTGGGTAGCATTGATGTGTTGCTAGATACCGCTCAATGCTTGCGACATAAAATGAGATTTTATGTCACTGCCAACATTACAAGATCCTATCGGGTCGCACAAAAGATTAAATCGAGAAGGGAAATTAAATTCATGGATGAATTAATTAATTAAGAAGAGTCTTAATTAAGTGATTAAAAGGATTAATTAAATCATGGGTTTGGGCCCATAAGCTTTAAGAAAGCCTTGAATTAATCAAAGCCTTATAATAAAATAAGAATTTTGATTAATGGTTAATCATAATTTCATATCATTCTTTGATATCAAGACTAAACCCTAGCCATCCTCCAAAAGGGCTCTCGCCCTCTTTCCTTGCCGCCGCCGCGTGAAAAAGGTTGGAGATTGGTGGCTATTGATCGATTTGAACCGTGGTTTTGGTGTTGGTTCAAGAACTTGTCTAGCAACTTGTTCTTAACATCCCTTTCGATTTGATCGTGTGGATACCGTAGAGACGAAGGTGAAAACTTTCGTTTGTGACTCGGAGTTCGTGGACGTGGTGCTCCGTGGAATCTGCTTCAAACACGCTACAAGGGTGAGACCTTATGTATCTCTAATCCGATATGAATCCCTATGTATAGATCCGGTGTTAGTAATCCAAAATTTTATTCCGCTGCGTTGTATGCTCAGTGGTTAATTACACATACACCCACCTTGTATTTGGTGTGACAACATAGTGCAACGCGTTTGCCAACATCATGTCATGCACACCCGTATGAAACA
>CAJQUN010002855.1:0-21500 GCA_907163345.1 Haberlea rhodopensis | reverse complement strand
ACCTATGGTGATCTGATGGTAAGTGATCCGTTTTGTCTCTCATTAGCATGCACTAGAAGAATAAGTTGCCTAACATGTGGTTATATGTTTGGGTTTAGGAAGTGGAGTCCCGGATTTTAAGGGCCCTACAACCACAACTTTACCTAGACCCCACCCCGCAGCTGGATAGACTCTCTGAAAATCTAGTACTGCTAAGGTAGTGATTTGATTTTTTTTTTCTTCTAAGAAGATATCATGTTATTGACTATACATACTTTTTGCAGTTAAATCTAGCATTAAGTAGCATGCGGAGGAAAAGATTGAGACAGATTCCTGAAGTTTCTGTATGCACGGACGATAATATTCACTTAAAAAAGGCATGTGGTGATAGAGTTACTAACAGCTCAGGTTGGGAGACTCGGGATCTTTCTTTGGTTGCAGCAGCCTACCCATGAGAATTTGAGTGCCAAAATAATGTTTCAAGCACTATGCTCCCACTAAGGAACAATAGTTTTTTGGATCTGATGGCTCTCATATTGACTGGCTTCTGGTATCAAGCCAGTCTAAGTATCAAATCGGTGACGCCAGCCCGAGAAATCTGAATGACCACCAGTCAAGAGCTATTTTGAATTCATCTGCAGCTTCTCCTGGTGGGCAGGTATGATTCCATTTTCGGATAATGGTGCTTCCTATATTCATGGCAAGAGGGAGAATCCAGATGGGCAATCATCTCCACTTGAGACAAAAAGTCTAAGCTGTTGCATACTGGTGCTGAAGGCAATCCACAACATGCAGGGACGCAAGCCGACAACATTCATGGATCTGATTTACACTGGAAGAACACATTAATGCAGCAGCAGTTAATAGCAAGAGGGATTCAGTATACTAACAATGGTCTGCAAAAGTTTTACCACAGGTCTTTGAAGGAGGTCTAATTCAGGAAGGTGGTGTAAAATTCCATTCTCTATTGGACAACAAGGACTAAGATGTGGCTTGAAGGAAGAACCTGTTGAGACAGAGAGATTGGACAAGCCAGAGCTCAGCCGTATGCACATGGGAGAATCAGAATCAACCCGAATTGATTCCCAGCAGCAGTCACGATTACAGCAAAGCGTGCCCCAACAATTCATGAGATCTGGTCTCTCTAACCTCCCTGGAATATTTTTGTCAGCCTCTTGAAAATAATTCTAGGAAGGAGGATTCTTTGCAAAAGCGAAAATTTGTACAAAGTCCTTGTGTCTGCTGGTGGCTTGCCTCAATCTCCTTTATCATCAAAATCTGGAGAATTTTCAAGTGGTTCGATTGGTCCTCAATTTGGAGGAGTTGTTACTAGTAGACTTTTATCATCCCAAAAGGATAAATCAGCAGTCACATCTGTTCCTTCTGTTGCTGTTGGCGGCAACCCATCGTTGTCGTCTAGTGTTAATGATTCCATGCAACGACAAAACCAGGCACAAGCTGCTGCTGCAACGTAGATCCAACTCTCTTCCTAAAACACCCGCTATAAGTGGAGTTGGTTCTCCAGTCAGTGTAAGCAATATGAGTGTTCCAATAAATGCGAGCAGCCCTCCTGTAGGAAATCAACCTTTGGCTGATCAAATCACGCTCGAGAGATTCTCAAAGATTGAAATGGTCAATGAGGGTATCTTTGTCCATCAGGCTGCCACGTTGTTGAGCATTTTCAGTTTATTTAATGAGTTTTCTGTTTATCCAATTGTTAAACGAGAGAGTTTCTTGAATAGCATGTTGCACTTGTTTCATATTTTGGACTACTCATGAACATTTAGGGGAATGAATCTTAAGTACCTTTGGTTCTTGTGTGCATTGGAGTAAGGTGGTGATTGGCTTGAGAGAACAAGCTGTGACCAACCTTCCCCAAACCATAAAAAAACAACAGTGACGTGTTTTGAGACTAGAGACTGATTCCCATTCTTGGGATACCTGCACTCCTAAAAAATGATACTAGTTAGTCTTTCCTCTGATCCCTGTTAAGATTCTCAAGATATCATGGACATATTATAGGAGGCAGTAGTTATATTTAATGCTTCCTTATCTTGTTATTAGAGGGAGGGGGAAGATTGGGTACTTGACTGGTGCAGCCAATTCCCCCATTCGCAAGTGACACCAACCTTCACCATGTGGGAAGCAAAGAACTCAATCGTGCTGGCCTGGCTCATTAATTAAATGGAGTTTTCCATCGGACGCAGGGGAAGATTGGGTACTTGACTGGTGCAGTCAATTCCCCATTAGCAAGTGACACACCCTTCACCATGTGGGAAGCAAAGAACTCAATCGTGATGGCCTAGCTCATTAATTAAATGGAGCCTTCCATCGGACGCACGTACCTATATTACAAACAACAAAAAGAAATTTGGGATGATGTTCAAGAAATCTATTCAGGAAAACACTTCTCAATGTTTTGAGATCTGATCCAAAATTCGAAACATACAATAACAACTAAGTTTTAATCCCAATAAATTGGGTATGCTACGAACAATAAAGAGAATCAAGTCGAGTCAGACACGTGCGTCAGTCTTCTCAAAGCGCTTCTATCGATTACTCATTAATCCCTTTGAACTCCAAGTCTTTGCGTATAACTTCGAGCCATGTTTCTTTCGTCGTCCCTCGCTCTCGTGTAATGACCGAAATCCAAAACATACAGCAAGAAAAACATGAATGTGACCGAATACTTCAATACCTTGATGGAGTTATCGCAAGAAATAGATCTCTTCTATGATATGGGATGGCTGTACCCAAGAAGCAGAGAAATACACACAAGTGCGAAAAAGAACGCACATTTGATTTTTTACAGGGACGAAATCCCTAGTTGGACGAGGTACGTGGCTGTTTACTTGGAACTAAACCTTTTCCTTCACTACGTGAATCCTTTGCAGAAGTCCGGAAAGAGGAGAACATGCGCCGAGTTTTGTTAACTTCATCTCGGCATCATTCCTTCTCTTGTAGACACCTGCGGTTCAGCCCTTGTTACACATAAACAGGAAATTACACATGACACACACTAGATATATCAAACCAGACCATTGGTCTCACTCCAGTGAGGTGTGTGTGATTTGTAAAAGACCCAACCATATCCGTGACAACTGCTAGGAACTTCACGGAAAACCTGCTGATTGGAAGTCAAGAAAGCACCGCCGTCAGCCTAATTCAACCAATCTTGCTGAGTTTTTCTTAATGGGGGGTCCGAATTCTTTATTGAGGATTTGGACATGCTGCGACAACTTCTAAAGCAAACGAAGGCATCTATGGGAACCGAAATCAAAACTAGAGACACCTACAACGGCAATGGAAAAAACATGTATAATCCACCAGAATTTTGTCCAAAACTCCACATAAAGTTTGTTGGATTGTTGACACGTGCTTCAGACCATATGGTCGGCACTATTGATGTCTTCGATAGCTATAACAGATGTGATTCCAGAATTGATGTTTGGGTTGCAGATGAAGTCGTCTCAATGCTGTAGGGAAGAGGACAGTTTGCTTTACTAAATATGATATTAAATCTGTCTTATTTTGCCAATTTTGTCTCATAATCTCTTGTCAGTAAGCAAGATAACCGAAGATTTGAAATGTGTTGTAATGTTTTATCCATCTCATTGTGAATTTCAGGAAAATTATTCGGGGAAGATGATTGGATTTGATGAGAAAGAGAGATGGGTTATACTACCCCTTTCGGACAAAGCACTCCTGTCTTACCAAGTCTCAAATTTCAACCTCTATGTCAGTTGTTTCTCATTCTGATGTAAGGTTATGGCATCAACATTTAGCACACCCTGGCTTTGTCATATATGGAAGTCATGTACCCTCATCTTTTTATTAATAAAAGGGATTCCATTTCAGTGTGAACAGTGTGTGCTTGCTAAACAATCGAGAGTAAATTATCCCACACATATGTAGACCCTTAAAACCATTCCAGTTAATCCATAGTGACATATGTGGCCAGCACGACTACCCAATCTCACCAAAACGCAATGGTTTTGTTACCTTTACTGATGATTATATGAGGTTCTGTTAGGTATATCTAATCTAATCTAATGAAAGATAGTATATGAAACCTTCCACTGGTTCAATCAGTTTCACAAATTCGTCGAATGTGTTCCGATCTAATACCTGTATCCTTCGAATAGACAATGGAAGAAAATACCTCATCGGGTGAGTTTAGCCAATACCTAAGGGATCATGGGGTACACCATCAAACCTCTTGTGTCGATACACCAAAATAAATTGGGGCCGTAGCGAGCGAAGAAATCGTCACTTGTTAGAAGTTGCAAGATCCTTGATGTTCACAAGTTCACTTCCTAATTCCTATTGGGGGGAGGCAATACTAACATCTACCTATGATAAAACCGTCCACCCTAAAAAACACTTAACCTTCAAACACCTTTAAGCATCCTTGGTTCCTGTTTCCTAAACTTAAATCTCTTTAGTTCCTTATGACCAAAAGTCTTTTGAGTGTACGGTCTTTGTACACAATAAACAACCAACTTGGAGTAAACTTGATCCTAAGGCGTTCAAATGTGTATTTGTAGGATACTCACCAACCCAGCAAGGATAAAAATGTTGCTCCCCTCCACTCAAGAAGCTTTGTCTCTTTAGATGTAACCTTCTTTGAAAACACATTTTTTATTCATCTTTTCATCCCCAAAGGGAAAAGAGTGAAGAGAACAGTGAATGGGATCCTAAAGTATCACTCCCTATATCTGAAGATGCGTGTAATCCTATAAGATCAGCCCCTATCCTTGCTCCTAATCTTGTTCCGGTTAATGAACACCTGCTGGAACCCGTCTAGAAATACGCAGACCAAAACTCTCTCAGCAAAATCAATCATCGAACCCGGAGTTGGAATCTGAAATGAGCAAGATTTGGATCTTCCAATTGCACAACAGGAAAGGGGTAAGATCTTGTACAATGCATCCTAATGCGAACTTCTTAAATTGTACAAAGTTGTCTCCCAGTTTTATGACCTTTACAACAAAGATTGACAATATAAATTCCGAAAGACATTAATGAGGCTCTAAAGGATCCAAAATGGGAGGAAGCTGTGCAAATTATACAAAGTTGTCTCCCAGTTTTATGACCTTTACAGATTCAAAATGGAGGAAACTGTGGTAGGAGAAATGAGAGCATTATATGAGAATAGAACATGGGACATAGTGGGGCTACCGCAGGATAAGAAGGTGATTGGAAGTAAATGGGTGTTTACAATAAAATATAGGCTGATGGAGAGGTTGATAGACACAAAGCATGATTAGTTGCTCAGGGATTTACTCGAACGTACGAAATTGATTACGATGAAATTTTTGCTCATGTGGCAAAGTTCAACGCAATACGTGTCCTACTGTCCATTGCTGCAAATTTGAATTGGGAATTACACCAGCTTAATGCTAAGAATGCGTTCTTGAATGGTATACTGGAGGAGGAAGTTTACATTAAGATTCCACCTGGTTTTCAATTTGAGAATGAAAAGGAAGAGTATGCCGGTTAAGGAAATCGTTATATGGGTTGAAACAATCCCCACATTCATGGTTCACCAGATTTAGCTCTACTCTCATGCGACTAGGATATGTGCAAGGAAAGGCCGATCATATACTTTTCATTAAAATCTCACACGGCCTGACATTGCATATGATGTAAGCTTGTGAGCCATTACATGCATTCTCCCGCAGAGCGACTCTTAGAAGCAGTAAATCAATATAAAATATCTCAAAGGTACCCATGGAAGAGGACTAATGTTCAGAAGGGAAATTACCGAAGCAAGCATAGAGAGATATGTTGATACAGATTGGGCTAGGAGTGATGATTGCAAATCGACTTCTTTTTTTTGCTTGAAGCTGTGGGGAAATTTAATCACATGGAGAAGCAAAAAAAAAACTGTGGTAGCTACATGCAGTGCAGAAGCTGGATTTGGAGCCATTGCCCAAAGAATGTGTGAAGTTTTTTGGCTAGAGGTTAATGCATGACCTGAAGATTACTATCAATAAACCGATCAAGTTACGCAGTGAGTGATAGTAAATCTTCCATCAGCATTGTGAATAATCATCCAGTTCAGCATGATCTGATGACACATGTGAGGATCGATCAGAGTTTTATCAAGAGTGAAATGGAAGAGGGATGCATCAAGTTATGTTATATCTCTTCTCAAGATCAAGAAGCCGACATTCTTTGTAAGAGCCTTACAAAACCGTGTCATGAAAATCTCCTTGGCAAGCTTGGAATGAGAAATATCTATTGTTTTGCTGGAGGGGGAATGTTGAAGATTCTCAAGATATCCTGAACATAATATAGGAGATAGTATATTGAAGTTTCCTTATTCTAAATTACTTAGAATAGGGAATGATCATTAGAATCAATTAGGATTGATTAGGTGATTTAGATACCTTGCATAGTATCATGTATATTTAGTATAAATGGTAACAGTCTCCTTTGTTTTGAGTATACAAGAATTATTCACCTTGTCTTGTTTCAATCCCCAACCCCAAGTTTGACCATTTTCAAGGGTTGGAAATTATGAAAACACATGCAAGTGTTAATATGTGGCCTTTTCTCTGGAAATACATAGCAGAAGTTTCGTTATGTTGTTTTTTAGCATTATGATTTGTCTAGGTTTGTTAGATTTTAAGCTTTTATATTTATTTGCTTCGAGTGTTTCTTTCATGTATCAGTTCTCTGATTGCATCTTAGCACAGAGCTGTTTATGCCTTTTTTATTCTGTTTCAGGTGTCGGATTAACCGGAAAAGGAACAAGGTAGATGCGTATCCGATCAGGAAACCTAATTCATTTTCAAGTCAACAGCTTCTGATTCAGCTCCCGGTGATTCAAGCAATGAGAATTTGAATGATGAAACATGCAAAATGCCATTGTCAAAGTCGCTTGTAGGAGGAAACATGAATGTTTACAAGACAAGGATCTTGAACTTTTGCAGAAAGAGCGTGTTATTCAAGGTTTAGTCTTCCAGATTATGAAAACATTTTAATTGTTTAATTGGGCTGACAATCTCAAGCTGTGTCTGTCAGGTAATGATGTACAATATGTTCCGAAGGCAAGAATTAGGATGATCATGTCAGAGAAGCCAAATGATGCAGTGGCATATTGTATCGGAGAGCTAGAGGATGATGAGTACCTGGAAGGAGAGGATTACCTCCCAACATTGCCCAATACTGTGAGTTTCATGTTGCTTGATTGTTGTGGTGCATAGAATAGATATGATGTAGCATTGTTTTATTTTCAATGAACAATTTTTGTAGTAAATTTAACATCTTGTAGGGAAGTATGATCAATGGCTTCTTTGCCTTTAGGGATGAGGATATACTTTTTCTCATAGCAGATGCATCCTCTGTTTCCAAGGAATTAGTCCTTTTAGATGCTATGTTGACTTGAAAGAGAAGATCTTCTTTAAGGTAGAGGAAAGGTAAATAAACATGAGATTTAGAGAGAAAAAGTTGACAACATGCTCATTTATGCAAATATATGAACAATTCAGGAAAGCGAAATGCTTTGACAATGTGTACCTATTCGTCTAATCCAATGTTTGGTGACAAAAAAGATTGGTAAAATGGATGTGATAGGCAAGAGAAATGAGTGTGTTTTTTTTTCTCGGAGGTAATTGGGAGGGGTCGATCAAAATCAAGTAAAACACGACATATTTTCAACCTCGTATAAAATTCTTAAAGTGTACATTCATAATTTTCCTCAACATGCTGAACAAGGTAAATTAGCTTCCCTCGTGTAAAAAGGATATATTGTGTTATATATTTTCTTCTCTTTCCAGCCATTTTCCCATTATACCAAATATATAACACTCACTTTAATGTAAGTTCACATTAACAATAACCTGTTTGGCCTATATGTAGAAATAAAACTTCAGCCACCTGCACTTGCCATTTATGTGACCTTGCATTTAGGCCCCTCTAGTGCAACAGCTGTAAGTGTAAGGTGTATAAACATTGTCGGACAAAGGAGGCATATTATGTATCTTTGCTCGGGATCTCGTTATGGGACCTTGTAGTGAATAATCCTGCAATTCCAAGTGTTCTTGTTTGTTCGATTTTCTACCTGGCGACCTATGATTTTTTGTGTTGTGAGTGAGGCTCACCTCTCGATCTTGAATGCTATGTTTCTGAGGAAAATTTAGCTCCCTTTATTCATTGCCTTCTTGCGTTTGAATACAAGTAAGGAATATCCAAAAATTGAAATCCTAAGAAATTAAAACTGAAGATAAAATGACCAATCCTAAGAAGTCAAACTAATGCTAAAATGGTCAATCCTAAGATAATAAGCCACATCCAAAATTAAAGATTACGATAAGATAACTAAGAGATCTTAAATTATTATCAATGCTTCTCTAATTCCCATGATTAAATCTTTGACAAACTATATCCACTTCTCTGGAATCATCCATCTGTTGCTTTGATGCACCTGAATTCACGTCCGTAATATCAATCCCTTGTTGAGATCGGGTATGTCCTCAAACTTGAAAGAAGGAAATTGGTTAACCAAGGTCGAAAACCAATTCCCATGAAGCATTAGCTAGTACACCCTCCAGTGTACCAGTACTTCCCTTGACCCTTGTGATTCTGGAGTTTAAAATAGCTTGTGGACCTGGCTTTATTTCAACTGGTATATGAGGTGGCAGAGTGTGAGTTATTTCCGGATCACCCTTGAATTCACGTAAGGATGATACATGAAAGACGGGATGTATCTTTGAGGTCTCAGGCAGCTGCAACTTATACGTGACGGTCCCAACCCGTGCAACAATTTGGAAGGGCCGTAGAAACAAGGCGACAGTTTCTGATTGGAGCGCCTGTGGATGCTTACTTGGCGCGTAGGGTTGGAGTTTCAACAAGACCCAATCGCCTATATGAAATTGGACTTCCCTGTGAGTAGCATCATACTTTGTTTTCATCTAGTTTTGTGCCTGAAGCAAGCGCTCTCGGAGTGTGCGTAACATTTGATCTCTGTCGCATATGGCCTTGTCAACTAAGTCAACACGTGAAGTGCCTGGGCAGTACGATAGGAGCCTGGGAGGAGGACGACCATAAACAGCCTCAAAAGGTGTTGCCAGTAGAGATGAATGGAAGCTAGTGTTGTAACAATATTCTGCCCACGCGATCCATTCCACCCATTTCTTGGGATAATCACTAGTGAAGCAACAAAGATACATTTCCACAATACGATTCATGGCCTCGGTTTGGCCATCTGATTGCGGATGGTATGCCGAGCTAAAGCAAAGGCGAGAGCCACTCAAATGGAATATTTTTTTCCAAAAGGAGCTCGTAAAGGTAATGTCTCTGTCGCTAACGATGGTTTCCGAAAGTCCATGTAATTAGAAAAATATTATCGAAGAATATTCGAGCAACCATGGTGGCCGAATAAGGATGAGACATAGGAACAAAATGGGCGTATTTCGAGAAGCGATCCACCACCACAAAGAGAATTGATTTTGATGTGATAACGAAATTCCTATGAAATCCATATAAATGTCGCTCCAAACATGCTCTGGAATAAGTAGGGGTTGGAGCAATTCGGCAGGCTTAAGATGTCCGGTCTTGTTTTGTTGGCAGACTCTACAACTAGTCACAAACTCTTGATCAGCCTTACTCATACCAGTCTAATAAAAATCCCGGGTAATGCGGTGCATTGTTTTTTGATAACCCTCGTGGCACCCATTGTGAATGGAAGATATAATCTTCAGAATCAAGGGTGAAGTAGGAGGAACAAACACTCTGGTTCGATAGAATAAGAGGTTGTTCCGAAAATCCCATGGCCCCAAAGACCCGCCTTCTTTGACTTTCTGGAGGAGTGTTTGGATAGTGTCATCATGTTTAAGCTCAGTTTCAATCTCAGCAAAAATAGTGGAGTAGGGCATCGAAATGGAGTGCAAATGGCCAGTCTTCATCACGGCACGAGAGGGCGTCTGCCCCAATATTTGAGCGCCCAACACGGTATTCCACTTGGAAATCAAACCCCAACAATCGACTTAGCCAGTGTTGTTGAGGGGAAGTCGTCAGGCGTTGCTCCAAGATAAATTTTAAACTATAATGATCGGTCCGACCTATAAATGAGTCCCAGAAATAGGCCCGCCAGTGTTGCACGGCCTTCGCTAATCCAATCAATTCTTTTCATATGTTGGAAGCTTTTGATGTGGGAAAGCCAACGCATGAATATAATATGCTATCGGCTATCCCTCCTGCTGTAAAATGGACCCTAGCCCTGCGTTGGAGGCGTCACACTCTATGATAAATGTTTTGGAGAAATCTGGAAGTTGAAGCACGGGGGTCGTTGTGAGTGCTATTTGTAAAGCCCAAAGGCACGTGAGGCTTCTCAGTCCAAGAGAAAGCATTGGAACCTAGCAATTTGGTAAGTGGTGTTGATAATACCAAAATCCTCACAAATTTACGGTAGTACCCTGCCAGACCCAGAAATCCTTGGAGAGCACGGACGTCGTTGGTTGAGGCCATTGAGTGATGGCCTTGATTTTATCCTTATCGACCTTGACACCCTTATGAGATACCACATGACCCAGATAGGCCACCTCTTGTAACGCAAATGAACATTTTGATCTTTAAGAAAGAGCTGTTGTTGTATGAGGATATTAAATGTTACTCTATGATGCACGGACACAAATACACATATACGCGGATAAGGATACTGTTGCACGGGATTTTCAAAATTTCTAGGATACGATACGTTTGGATACTTCAACTTTTTTTTTAAAAATATATATACATCAATAATATTTATAAGAAATCAAGTTTCAAATATATAGTTAACATTAAACACATAAATTCAAAATAACAAAGTTTAAACTTCATCAAATCCACACAAAATAGTAGAGTTTTAAACACCAATTACTACTTAAATCAAGAAAGTACATAAAAATATTGCCTAATCATTTAATTGATTGCCATATCTCGATATATTGATTTATTAGCATCATCTGTGATATAATATACTCAAACTCTGGTTCATCAAGTGAGATTCGCAATACCAAGAATGCTAACATCATCTAACGACTTAAAAGCATCTCCAGCCACATCCCACATTTTGGAGTCACCCTTCATATATTGTGGAGATTTTCTTGAAAGAAGACATAACTATGAATGAAATCAAATCTTTGGCATATTGTAGTGTTATTTGGTTCCTCTTTGTTGAATGAATAAATGCACTCCAGTTTCTCTCACAACAAGAAGCAGAGAAACTTGCCAAGTACCTTCATGCAAATCGATTGAAAATTAGGAGCTCCTGAGCCGTGAATTATCCACCATTGTAGTGGATCTATCACCCATATATCCCTTATAGAATCTTCATCGGCAAAATCCTCGTGGCATATCCAATACGTATCTTGGTCTTATTCATATAACTATCTGAAATTAAAAAATAATTTTAAATTCGGATACTCCAATGGCGTATCCGATACGCCAGAATCAGAAGTATCTAGACAAGTATCCAAAATAAAAAATTAATTTTTAATTCATATACGCAACGTCCCGTATCGGATACGTATCGGGCAAGTATCCGTGAGTATCGGTATCCGAAAAGTATCGGATCGTGAAACATTTAGGAGTATCCGTGCATCATAGATGCTACCTGAAGGTGGTGAAGATGCTCTTCTCACAAAGTGTTGTAGATAAGGATGTCATCGAAGAATACTAGAATAAACTTTCTTAGATACGGGGCGAAAATTGAGTTCATTAATGCCTGAAAAGTAGATGGGGCGTTAGTGAGCCCGAAAGACATGACCAAGAATTCAAAGTGGCATGACGCGTACGAAATGCCGTCATAGAGATACTATTTTCTTCCATCAAGATCTGATGATAACGTACGCAGGTCAATCACCGGAATGGAAAATTTGTCCTTGACTGTCTTGTAGTTTAGCGCCCTATAATCCTCACAGAAACGCCACGAATCAGCTGCTTTCTTAACCAAGAGAATCGGAGAGGAGAAAGGTGAATGACTAGGGCGACAGTATGTCACTACAGTGTCTCTCAATCTCATCTTTCTGCACGTGAGGGTATCGATATGGGCGGACCACGACGGGGTCAGTACCTTGCACCAAAATTATTTGGTGGTTGTCCTGGCTGTTGGGTGGCAGCCCTAGGGTTCCTCAAAAAGCGTCCGGAATTCTGTAAGAATGTATTGTAAGTCTGCTCTCCCGTTCGTGAATTCATACAAGGTCATTGGTCGAGATTCTTTGACAAATTCCATGGACATCTCGTTGAAATCCCATCGGATTGCTCCTAGAGTACGCAATACAGATTTTCTTCCTTTTTCAAGATTGTGCATTCAGATGGTGAAACAAAGGCACATCCCCCTAGGATGACAAATGGGAGGAGAGTGACTCGAGCCCGAAACAGCTCTAGAGTATGAGACGGAGTTTATGAACCAAGAAAAAGTTGGATTCATGGTCTCCTCGCATGATTGGAAATAGAAAGTACCCGAGTTTGATTCAGAGGAAGACCAATATTCTGAGCTACTTCCATTGCCACTCCATTGAAGCAATCAACGTCTTCCAAGACTTATAGTTTTCGACCACGACCATGACCATGACATTTTAGAAAATAATCTGGTTTTCCCTCTTAGTTGATTGTTTTGGTCGAATTAAGGTGACGGTTTTATTTATATATGTTGATGTGCCAGTAAAAGCGCACTTGTTTTTTATAGCATTTGGGAGATTTTTGTCTAGCCCCCTACCATGCACTGTTTTAATTTCTATCATTAATTATTAATATAATAAGTGGCATAATGCCACCTTAAAAAACCTTAATTTATTACTTATATCGCCAAGACAAGTGGTTGACGGAACATATGTTAATAAGGGCTTGAAAACAGCAAATGATAGCAAATGTTACTAGGAAGGCTTTGATGTAAGCATAGCCAAACAAGGTTCAAAGCAAACACCAAACCTTGCTGAAAATGAAGGGGAAAGGGCTGGCCTCTTAGAATAGGTGCCCTACAATATGGCTAAGGGATTAGTAAGTCTTTCTATAAAACATTCTTTATTCAACAATGATATATTTTTATGGTATCCTTTATCTATATACCCATGTAAAATACATAGATAAAGGCTTGAGATTACTATAGTCCATCGGAATGTGATTGTAAAAGTGTTGAAAATCATGAAATACATTCACCAGTGACTGTAATCTCTAAAACATCCCCGATCGACGTACAACGTCATAATGTAGTTTCATTAGTACTAATGTAGAGACGTCTACACACATGAATATGTGCTCATAGAATGAGTCTACTGAACAACCCCGACCCTAAATTTTCTAAGTGGTTCTCATTGATCGAATAGAGAATTTATAGTTACAACTGTACACCATTAATCCTCATGACCCAAAAGACCATTGTAGCTCTACTTGATGAGCACTGCATTATGACTTGTTTTCCGATCCCAGGCAGGTCGTAAATGTGGCAATTTTAGTGTTGTAATAAGTCGAATAGGAACTTGTGCATTGTTGTTGGGGATTTGACCGCTTGCATACATGCATGGATGTCCTATGTGTTCCTTTGTGTACATGACCCAAAGAATCTATGGCCAGAGTAATGAGTATGTTTTTAGGAAAAAATTTCTCTAAGTAACCTATGTACATATCATAATGCTTTGTATCATGCATGTGGTTATCAGATTCATATTAGGGTCTTGATCGACCATACCCCAAGATCCGATCAGGACATATAAATTGAAATGACCGTATTGTATGCTAACTCTAACTAAACTAGCACTTGTAGGCACTATCAATTGTATCTACGGATCGTGATGCGTAGGTGCGCAAATCACGATAAGTGAATTAAACCGAAATATGATTCCGACTATCGATGACTAAAGGAGTTTAATTGAACGATATGGACACTTAATATAATTAGGCGTTTAAAAAACTAATTAAATTCAACGAGTTAATTTTAATGACATGAAACTAATATGATTAAGTATACAAGCTTATAATAGAGATTATGAGCTTATTATATAATGTGATATATAATCGTAATAACGAGCTCGACGCGCTCGTCATGTTTTGGTTACAGTTTGAAAAATACGGCTAATTTTTTGTATATAGTATAATATAAATTCTTTGTGGGGCTCGCATTAATTAAAAATAAAAAATAAAATGAAATGAAAAATAAATTTATGAATCAGTCGTCCACAATGTTGTGGCCAATTGATACGTTAATAAATCAGAACCACATTTCATGGATCTTTTTTTTTTAAATGCCAAGTTAAAAAGGCATTTTGGTAAGGCGGAATAAAACAGAAGGCAGAAAGAATTATTAGATCAGAGTGCATCAGAAAGAAAAACTTCATGCAAGCCGAATAAATTTTTAGCCATTCTCTAGATTTTTCAAATTGCCAATTTGTTTCAGAATTGTTCTGGTTTTAGCTTGTTTGTTCAAATCAATTAATTGTCTAGTGCCAATTAATTGAGGTAGATATTTTCGGTTAGTGGACCGGATTTAGAGGTTCGTGATCAACCGTTCAAGGCAAAGAAGTCTACCGTTGCGGTATTTGGACAAGACAAGACCGGTAGTCCATCCACGACTTAAAGTCACGAGGTATACTTATTTTATATTTGGATCATTATTTACTTTATCGTATGAGTAGATAGCGAACCGATTTCCCCGGGAGCAATGGATCGAAATTTTTTAAATTTTCACTGCATGTCGAAGTCGGTTTATGAGGAACCCCAACATGGCCAAGGTGATGTAAATTTCAAATAAGGTTGGTGTGGCATTAGGGGTGTAAACGAATCGAATCGAGCCGAACTTTAACAAAATTTTAGTATTCGAGTTCGAGTTCGAATTCGAATAAAGATATTCGAAATTCGATTCGAAGTTTGAAAATTTCATTTTTTCAGGCTCGAATTCGGTTCGAAACAGAGTTCGAATTCGAGTTCGATTCGAACTGTTCGAGCTCGACTTCGAGCTTTTCGAGCCGTTTATACATTTAACGTTCGCAAACGTAAGCTCGATTCGTAGCTCGAGCCCCTAACCACGTGAATATAAAAACCATTGCGTTATCATTTATCTCTATCTAATTCATCAAAACCAGATATTTAAAATATATAAATCAAAACACCAATCAATAATTCATCAAGATCCTTCAATATTTAAGTTTTTCATCAAAACAACTTGAACAATAAATTTTTAACCAAACAACATAATCAATAAGTTTATAATCTGGTAGCATAAAACAAAATTCCAACACCCAAATCTTCAAAATTACACCCATCACCTAAATCCTGTAATCAAAGAAAATAATTAGATGTTTTCAATTAAGTAATATACACAAATACAAAATATATACATACCAAGCAGCTCCACAAATCCTGTAAACTTTGGTCATAGATAGCATAAATTTCTACAAGATGAGGAAGAAATGACCAGAGAGACGTTGAACTATAGCAAAGAGGACTACTCCCCTGGCATCCTATCCACCACTTTAATCATGATAGGTTCAGAGTGCACCATGAATGCAAGTTATTAATCTCTGCAAATATTTTCTTGTCAACTATGGAAGGCAAAAATTACAATAAAGTTTGATCACCACGTATTTCACACAGAATGTAGCAAAATACTAATTGGTTATTTCACCATTTGTGGAGTAAAAAAATTGCATACTCAAATCCTTAAAGAACGAACGAAGATACCACAAAAAACACACCACAATTTAAACAGAATATATAACAAAAGTTACAGTTACATGACGGGGAGCATAAAAATTATCAAAATACCACATAACAAAATATACAGAAACTCTTATCTAAGCACAAGTCTCACGCCTAGGCCACAACGCGAAGAGCATCTCCATTTCCGGCGTGTGAAAATACCCGTTCTTCGGAGGCTCGGCGTGAAGGCGGAGGCGCGGCGTGAGGAGGAGGGCGGCGGGACGTGAAGGAGGCGGCGAATATTAGGGTTGAATATTGAAGTCGACGAGTGGGAGAGAAATGGAGAGTTGGAGACGCGATTGTGTGTAACAGATGTTTCAAATTTCAAGAATCAATATATTAATTAGTAATATTTAACATATTAATATTTAATATATATAATATATATATATAATATATAAATAAAATATTAAGGTTCGCGAACAGTTCGTGAACTATCGAACAAAGAATTTTGGGCTCGAGTTCGGCTCGAAAACATATTCGAACATGTTCGAGTTCGGCTCGGATTCGATAACTTCGAATTCGAATCAAATATTTATCGAGCCTATTCGAAAAGTTCGCGAACCGGCTCGGTTCGTTTACACCCCTATGTGGCATTATCAAATAATTCTTTGTATGCACTCTGTTCACAAAATTTTGCCCGCAAATGCTGAATCGAAATTATCGGAGTTTAAAAATCGAAACAAACACATTATAATTTTAATCTTCTTTATAATATTACCAAAACGATTAAATTATTTCTTCAAATTTAATCACTCAGTTCACTCTAAACAGTACCTAAGAATACTGTTAAAAAAAATGGAAATGGTAAAACGAAAGTGTGCAAAGAAATAATAGAGCTATATTGAGCCTATCCAGGACATTAACACGCCTATGTTGCTACCTAGGCCACAACTCCTAGATTTTTTACTTTAATTTATTTATTTGTGATTTTTTTAACGATAAAAAGACAATATATAACTAAAGGTAGCCAACTTAAAATTATAACGTACATAAACGTCATCAACATAAAAATCATAGACATCTAAAGTAGAAAACCAAGCAAGCAGTAACATAAGCCAAACACCTCCACCAAACGAACGTGGGGCTGGCAAGTGGAAAGAGAAAGGAAATCACTTGAAATACCACATGTCTTTGACCAGAACAGGGCATGGACCACCGAAGTCAAACTCGATTCCCTCAACCAATAAACCCAGAGTACGACCTAGTAGAGGACTGCCTTACAAGACAAGTGAATGTATATATGTGGAGAAATGAAGAGCGTAAACTGATAGAGAGACGATAAACGCATAGCTCTCGCATCCAAAACCCTTACAAAAAGCCATACCTAATATAACTGTTGTCTCGAGCAGTTGATATTAAGACCAATCAATGGTGAGATCCTTGGCGTTCATATTTTCGGATTGCATGTCTCATACATGAAGCATCTAATGATATAGCCCTGGTAACACGCATACAGGTAGCTCATGCTACCATGGTTTACCGTATCAGTATCGGAATGGCCGTTTCGAAACCGTGGATGTCGGTTGAAAAAATATTTAAATTAGAATGAATATTTAAAATATTATTTGGGAAAATAACAAGTTAATTTTTTTTAAAAATCTTATTTACATTAAGTGTAAATATATCCTCATATACACTAAATTTTCACAACCCTATCACCACGTAGGTGTGTGAAAATTTAGTGTATATTGAGGATAAATTTATACTTTAATGCACATAAGATTTATTTATTTTCTTGAAAATAAATATTCATTCCGATCTAAATATTTTTAAAATATTGTTCATAATATTCGATTTTTTGAACTCTTTTGACAATTTAAAAAAAAAATGATATAACCATTTCGTGAAATGTCATTGAAACTGAAACGGATGCCTTTGTTCTGGACAATGCGACGGAGAACCATGCATGCTACAACATTGCAACTGAAATTGGTGCAACCCCTAAATTGGGACATTAATCTGTGAACTTTTTCCTCGTCCAACAAGAACTAGTCTTGTATGATATATGATAGTGTGCTAATGAACATAAAGGAAAAATTTTGTGCTGCATAATACAATTCATCTACAGGTTATATGGAGCATTTTCATCACTGCAGAACCTTTTTCCTAATTACCATTTATTATTTTAATTTTATGGTCTCTGTCTTCTGCATAACACTAGAACATAGGACTTTGCTGTGTGATTTTAATTCTTTTTGCAACTTGGGAGAAAATGACTCGAAATGACTACTGTAGGTTCTTTCAGATGTAGTGGTTCCGGGAATGACCAATATTCAATTTCAATTAAAATAGTATGCTTTTTCTCGGGTTTATTTCTATGCATATGGTGTGTTGGTTATAAAAGAAAATCCATTTTTCATTTTTTTCTTTTTGAGAAGGTGAGGGGCTAAATATGTTACCACACACTGCGCGAGACTCGAATTCGAGTATCTACAAAGTGGACGTGTGAGCTCTTTACAAGTTGGGCTAAGCTTAGGAGCTCGAAAAAAATCCATTTTTCCTCTCACGTGACTTTTAACTCCTCTCCGCTGAGATCACGAACTTGTCCATCCAATGCATATTCCAGTACACATTGCATAGCAAGAAAATGGCTTTCTGTTACCAACTCAAGTTGTCACATTGAGACTCTAATTCTCGAATTATTTGCAAATAAAGACTAACATGTGATTTAGTCTACTCAGCTAGTAGTCATAAGTATGAAATTAGCAACCTGTGTCATCTCATGTTCATTCTGCAAGTGGTGGCCAGAATACCTTACTTGCATGTAGAAATTGACATTTTTCAATGGTACTTGGTACACAAGATGATCACTTAAAACAATATGCTCAAATGAAGATCTTATTTCTATTTTTGTGACACTAAGTTTCCATTGGAGTCGAATAATGTTGGGAATTTGACATTCTAAATTCACCCAACACGATCTATCCTATTTTGGGGGCCAAAAAAACAAAGAAGAGAAATAATGACTACACAAAAATTAACATGGAAAATATCAAATCAGGAGAAAAATCATCAGGAACAAAGAAAAAAGTTAATATGTTGAAAATTATTACAACACAACTTTCTGCACCTCAAATGCAACATTAAACATAACAGCTTCCTACTAGCAAACTTTATAACTTACACATCTCTCATTTACATGAAAGACACTTTATAAAATCTTTCTGATGTGGGAAGATAGTATTCAAATGGAGGATCAAGCTTCTTGTTGTAACAAAAGAGTTGACACGGGTTCTTTTTCCATCCGATGTGGGATAAAAGAAAAAACACACCCCATCCATCACACCCGATAAATATGTGTGAAAAAAGTTAACATTCACACATATATTAATGCAACTGCATATTAAAGTCAAAATTTTATCCCGGTTGCTGAGCCAGTCCAGTCATGGAACGGTCGTTCGGAATGGTAATTACTGAGGTAAAGTTCCATGCTAAAACGAACGTGTAACTATAACAGCGATTTCACGATCGTCACTAAAGGAAAGGGTGATGATTTGAGGCATTGAACGACGGTTACGGGAACAGTTTCCATATAGGAATTCTGCAATGTTATAGTTACCGAAAATTGTGATTTTGGTAGGTTTAGAAGCTGCTCATTCATGGAGAGGAAGCGCTATTATTCATCATGCCCAAATTTGCACCGCAGATTCAGAAGGTGACATGCTTCAAAATTTCTGGACTTGTATCGTGCATGGTTGCAATCCATTTTATGTTAATGACAGCCAGCCATAAGGTTTTTAGGGGATAAAAAATGTGTGGTTGATATTGCTTTTATAATGAGAAGTTTTTATAGAGTATATTTGTCATATTGTTTTTGATTGATATTTTGTAAAACGATGAAATGTTGAATGAGGTATATATGTATATTTGAAATGGAGCTGGCAATCATTCATTAAAAGCTATGTATATTAGGTCCAAAGTGGTCATATATCTTGCCAAAATTTAGGAGATAAGCTGCTCCCAACCCAAAACATGTGTTGTTCATGGATATGAGCCTATTTAGGTCTAAATAAAAACATCATTTCATACCAAAATAACAAAACATAGGAAAATCATGAATTTGATCTGCAAAATATTATTTACTATTTGATAATTTGTTCATATCTCATCTTTAAAATTACACTTAGGACTTAGGAGCCAATACCCCTTTGATGTTGTGGAAGAGGCAGGTGAACGAACTCATTTAAATCTCATTATTTTTTTAATCAAAAACACTAGTTTTTTAGTTGAGTACTAGTATGCTCCGGGTATATTTCAATCAAATATCGTCATTTATCTCTTTGGACTTCATATATTGGTATATAGCTTTGAACTATATCTTTTCGGTGTGTCATATGCTCTCTTGAAAAGACCTAAATTCATTATTACGCTTGATGCGCTTATGTTGGGGGTGCCCTTAAGGGAACTATCCTTTGGGCCCTCCAACTTTGGGTGGGTGTGTCATCAATGACCATGCTGCTCTTAAGGGCAGCGCCCTATGCATAAATCTTATTGATATAGTGGCAAAATCAATGTAGCCGACTTTCTTAATTTGATAGGGGATTGAACTTAAAAAAAACTTTGACATAAAAAATAAATCAGCCAACAAAACAAATAATTTATAGGGGTTGAAATGTAGAATCTAATAGATTCCAATTTGCCCTCACTTTTTGTATCTAGGGCTTTCGTTGTTTTGTCTTCTATATTATTCTTATATACCAGAAATATAATAATCCCCACAAATCATTTCACAACAATGAGAAGCTCTGGCGATCGAGGTAATCGATAGATTACGAACAGTAAGGTGTTCGTCCGATCGATTTTATTTGTTTTCTCCGATTGAGGTGATTGAATCGGAGGTGAATTGATCCGCCAGTTTATTAGAACCCGACTGCTAGAGGAAAAAATGTTTTTGGTGGATTGGTTTTATGGAGTGCTCGCATCGCTTGGGGCTGTGGCAGAAGGAGGCGAAAATCCTTTTTCTAGGGCTCGATAATGGCAAAACAACGCTTCTTCATAGCTCAAAGACGAGGTCAATATCTACGTTTCGTCGATTAAATTCGTTTTTTTCGTATTTACCTATCTGGTAGTTTCTTGTTTGTGTAATCCGCTGCTGAGGTAATTTACAAAATGATGGTGGTGTGAGAAGGTCTTTTTGGTTCTCACATATGAAAACTTGTGTGATGTTTCTTTTGAGCCTTTTCAGTTTTGACATTTTTTTAATCATAAATGAAACATTTATTTAAGATCGGTCAACGATCCAATTAGATCCAAACAAATAAACTTTTGTTAAGATGCGGTAGTTTATTAAAATCTTTTTGGTCTCTTACGCTGTTAGGCAGTAGCTCCTTTATTTTTCGCATGTCAACTCTATCGATGTCATTTTTCTTGTTTTTCTTGTCTCTGTATAGTATGATTTGAATAAAGGTTATAACTCCGGAGTTTATACATTTTGTGTCTGGGTAAGAAATTATATGAGATTGTTAACTGCTGAAATGAGCAGAGATTGGTGCAACACCAGCCACTCAGTATCCGACTTCAGAGGAACTGAGTATGGGAAAATCAAGTTCAAGGCTTTCGATTGGGAGGACATCAGATTGCTCGAAGAGTTTGGAAGGATTATTATGCAAGGTAATTGCTATGTAAACAATTTTAACCATTGATTTGTGATGAATTTTTTAACAACCTTTATAAATATTCCCTCTCCCCATTACAACCCTTTTCTTTCTAATATTTAGGTTATGAGTTCTTCTAACTTATAACTTATTTCTGTTTATATGCTCTCTTAAATGATGCGATTCAGTCATTCTTGTTTAGTTGATCCTCAATGATCATTCTGTTGATTTTGGCTGTGG
>CAJQUN010002854.1:0-21530 GCA_907163345.1 Haberlea rhodopensis | reverse complement strand
AACTTTGGATGTTATCATTTTTGTCTGTTGCTTTTTAATTTTTAGTAGCTCGTACGTCTCTTTTCCATTTGTTTTTCTATGTAAACCGAACTCTCTTTTTTATTGCAAATTTTTACCTACGAAAAAAAAAAGATTCCTTGAAAGCAAGACACCCGGTATAAAAAAGAAACCCAGCAACACAACACTATTTTTTTCTCAAGAAATTAATCAATGAGCTCATCTTTTTATAAGCTCTTGCTCACCGATGACTTCAATTCTCAACTCGTAAGAAATTTTCTCTACTTTTTAATTTTCTCTCTTTTCAATGCGGGTACTGCAAATAATGGTGATTTATGTATGGATCTGTGTTGCAGAGACTACCCCCGCAGTTTGTGAAAGACATGCAGATGCAGAAATTTTGCCGGGGAAGGCGACACTGAGAATCGAATCCGGGGAATACTGGATTGTGAGGATCGAGAGAATCGGGCAGCACTATTTCTTCACAGATGGATGGAATAAATTTTCCAGGGATGTTGATCTGGAATTCAAGCAATTTTTGCTCTTCTGGTTTGACGGAGAATCGGGATTCAGTGTCTCTGTATATGGGATGAGTGGCTGTGGAGGAGGAGCTTATTGTTTGCAATACATCGGGCGGGCGGATCAGAACAACATGGTGGGTTTTTGCAGTTAATTTTGCTTCTTAATTCAACTCTTGCGTTTTCTTCCTCGCGCTGACCTTCGCGATTTTGTCTTTCTAAAAGACAAAACTAGGTTTTTTAAAATTTTGTCTTTCTAAAAGTACTAAATGTAAAATTTCTTTAATAACTAGGTTTTTTAAAAAAGTTATTTGTGAAAAATGAAAATTTGTTGACCCATGTTTGTTAAATATCAACATGTATGAACAGAGGAAGGCGTTTCAAGGGACGGAGATTTCACCGTGAAATCGGAAACCGGAGATGAAGATGTGAAGATTGATGAAGAGCATGGCTTTCGCGCTGGAAAACAATGGAGATTCCGTGCGACATTAAAGAAACGTCACGAGACCGAACTGGTAGGTCTTTTTTTTTTACATTTATTAAATGTCACGGTAACGGCCCGGTTGGCCATGGTCAGAAAAAGTTGGGCCTAAGAAATTGGAGAGGGGATGAGGCCCCTAGTCCCTAGAGATATAAGTTGGGGATCTCAAAATGGAAATTTTGATGTCCATTATTGAGCAGTTTCATCATTGATTTGATATCTTATTTGGTGATATACATCTTTAAGAAAATGTCATTAGGGATAGCATTAACTATATGGGTGTTCAACGGTTGGGCGAACCGACCGAACCGAACCGAACCGAACTAAACAAGTTCGTTTCAAACAAAATCGAACCAAATAAATTTGGTTTAGCATTCGTTTTAAAAAACATAAATTTCAATTTTCGGTTAACCCTACCGAAAATTGAAATTATTTTTAAAAAATAAAAATACAATTACATATAAAATTTAAATTAAAAATTAAAAATCTAAACCTAAACACACATTTGGAATATTTTGGGGGATGATTTTAAAAGATTTTTTTTCAAGGAAATGACCTCTCCAAGTGTTGTGAATAACACTTGGGGAGATCATTTTTTGAAAAAAAATTTGTGGGGAGGTCAGTTTCCAAACTGTCCCCTCACGTTGCGTATCACTCTATCGGTTCTCCGGTTTGTTTGATGATGCATTTAAGGGTGGTGCCCTTAGGGGTATCATCACCATTCATTTAGAATCTTTTCTTAAAAAAAGATTCCACGTGGATGGTGGATGATGCCTCTGAGGGTAGTGCCCTTCAGGGCAACAATAATGTTTCCCTGTTCTCCATAGCCCATTCTTATTCTCCTCTCCTGCCTCCCAAGCTCTCCTTCGCCTCCTCTCCTCCTCCTCCTCTCCCCTTCTGTTGCCTCCCAAGCTCCGTCTCCGTCTCACCAGTACACGCACACACGCTCAGAGAGCAAGTCCCACCGTCCCAGACCGTCGCGGCGCTAGTTCCCCCACCGTCGTCTCCTTCTCCGTCTCCGTTCAGCGTGTTCACTCAATCAATCACAAAGTGTGTGAAGTCCTCACACTATAATTAGATTTTTACCTGCGATTTTTTGTTCTTATATTTTCTGATTTCTACACTTATATTTTCGGTTCGAATTAGGGTTTTTCAATTAGTGCTTACATAGTGTTTTTTTGTGAAATCCTCACACCGTAATTAGATTTTACCAGCGATTTTTTGTTCTTATATTTTCTGATTTCTACACTTACGTTTTCGGTTTTAATTAGGGTTTTTCAATTAGTGCTTACATTGTGTTTTTTACTTTTGTTATGTAGATTAAAACTTAAAAGTGATGGATACCACATCACAATCAGAGAATGAAGCATGGTCTTGTTGTTTTGTTTGCTTGTTTCTAGATATTTGAGTTTGTATTTATGTTTAAGGAAGCTGGAAGCTTACTGAAGTTATATGATTTAAGCATATTTTGATTTTTTATCCTATATTCTGTCCGAAACGCCAAGAAAATACGGTTTTAATCGAAACCAAACCGAGATTTTTGGTTCAATTTTTTAAAACCGAAATTTCGGATCGGTTGGGTCCAAAACTGAACCGAATGCACATCCCTAATTGAAATAAACCCTCAAAAATGAAACAAACTTGTGATGATTGCTTGTTCTGTACTACCCAATTATTACGCTAGCATAGATAATGCCCATGGGATAAATATATGACCAGATGATCCAACATATACCCTAAATGTTATGTCAAAAAACCTCTTGGTCGTTGGACCTAGCATTAGCGGTCCACATATGCTAACAATGAATGATCCCAATCATTTATAGGTGTAGAGGTGACTTAATATGTATCTTTTGCTCGTGGCTAAAAAAATTTGTGATTTCTTGTCATAAACACCAGGAAATTCCCAGAGATTTCGCAGAGGCCACCGGAATCACAGAAAACGGAAGGATTTTCTTGCTTACGCATCCGAGATCAAAAAAATGGCCAGTTTTTGTGTCGGCTAGAAGACCGGATCAGAGCTTTGCTATGACTGCTGGGTGGAACGACTCTTGGTTGTTGGTAGAAAAGTGTGTATTGGAAGCACGATTTTGTTCGAATTCTTGTCAAACAGGAACAATATAGTAATTGAAGCCAAGGTGGTGGAGAATGGAAAAAGCGATTGTATTCTCCGAAGAAGAGAAGAGGGAGGCCCCCAAATTATAGCAAGTTTTGATCAAAATATGTACTGAAGTAAACAATTTAAGTTGGATTGTACTTGCTTCATAAACTGGAGTAATGGTTATTTGCTGTTGAAATTATTACCAAGTGTTTGATTATTACAAGTTGACAATTAAACTTATGTGAATAGACATTGCATATAGAAAGGAAAAATAAATAAATGATTATAAGGAAGCTAATGGATACACAAGATACTGCATTGTTAATAACAAGGTAGCGAAATTTACGCTAAACAGAATTAACAGATCGAATCAAATTATTTTGCAAATTCGATTTTGTTAATTCAAAAATTCGGTTTGATTTTAAAAAAATAAATATGTTAATAATTTTAATTTTTTTAAATCAATTCATCTCATTCTTTTGTCTTTTAAAATCAAATTAATTGATATTTTTTTGGTTAAGTTAATCTAGTTTTCAAAAAATTTGACCAGTTCATTTATTGCTAAAAAAATAAGCTAATTTGATTTATGGGAATTACGACCGAACCGATCTAATGGTTGGTAACTCATAACAAGACTACAAACACATCTTTCATCATTGACTATAAGGCCATCGTTATCCGTGTGATTACAATTCAATTTCAAAAGTCAACTTCATTATCACATCAGTAACTTTTACAATTACTCAACTTAAGGGTCTTGACTTGGCTATCACATGGGTCACCACCCCATGGGATAAATCCATCATACATTGGAGATATTTCTCATTGGAATATACTCAATGTATGGTAGATCTATCTCATTGGGTAATACCTTATGGGGTAGCTAAGACAAAAGCCAACTTAAGATGTATCTTTGGCTTAATATAAATTGTTTACCACGGGAATCGGACGTCTTTATGTCAATTGTCAACTCAACTAATCAGTTGCTTTAATATTTTTGGTTGATGAAAATAATCAACAATTTATCACAATTTAACTGCATAGAAAACTCAAAATGAATCATATATGTAATATTGAATAATATAATATTTTTTTATAGAAAATTCGATGATAGAGTCAAGATAATATCTGAGAGTTAAGACCATTCGTTCTAAGGTTTGTTTGATGATGCTCTTAAGGGTAGTGTCCTTAAGGGCATCACCACCATTCATTTGAAATCTTTTTTTAAAAGAAAAATAAGATTTCACATAGATGATGGATGATGCTCCTGAAAACAGTGTCCTTCAAGATACTTCGAGATAGTAACAATGTTTCCAGTTTTAAGATAGGTTCGAACTACCCATAGAAATAAATGATGGCAAATTATATCCAAGTAATTTCGTTTTTTATTGACAAGAAAAACTAGAAATCCCTGGTCGGTCATATCTCTGTCTTTTCCGACCCTTGACAAGATAGCATCAATAAAACCTCTTGGTTTGTGGGATTCCCTGTTGTCCTTCCTCCATTCTGTAAGTCTGACCCAATATGAGTACGGATAATCGTCTTCATAAAAAAATCTCTTATTTTCTATATAAAATTTATATAGTTTTCGCCTCTCTTTGAAAATTTGAAGTGATGCATCCAAAAGAGGAAATAATAATTTTTTTAACATCAAATAATATTATTTTTAAATATAAACTAAAATCCTTAAATAAAATTTTATTTTTTACAAAAACACCGAATCGAATTCCAACTAAACACATCGGCAATGTTTTGTATTTGAAACATTTATGGATATATACTAGAAAAATTATACAGTGTTCATTTTTTTAGCAACTATTATAATTATTAAGAGAAAATGTACGAAGGTAAATGAAGACTCGAGCACTTGATCATCATGTCGTAATGAACTACAAGTATCTCCTACAAAAGATCCATTTTTTCCACATAAATCAACGTAACCCTCTTCATTATTTCATCACCACGTACTCTCAGTACTGATTTCTCATGGGAGGGAAGCGAGTGCGACGATCCAATCCCTCTTTTTTCAAGGTCTTGTTCAATGAAGACTTCACTCGCCAACTTGTAAGTTCTTCAAAATCACTACCATGCATCGATTCGCATCATGGATTGAGTTTATGTACTTCTTTTTTTTTTGCCTATTCAATGATAAATTTCTTGTTTTGTGTTTTCCTACAGCGGTTGCCGACTGCTTTCGTGCAGGAATATGGTGATATTTTGCCTGAAAATGCCAAACTCAGAGCCAGTTCTGGGGAATCTTGGGTTGTGGTACTTGAACGTACTGAGGATGAGAAATGTTACTTTACCCTTGGCTGGCCGAAATTTGCGGAGGATTTGGGGCTTAGAATGGGGGAATTTCTGATGTTCTGGTTTGCTGGAAAGTCGAGTTTTGATGTCTCGGTATATGGGATCAGCGGTTGCGAGAGGAAAATTTCAAACTGTAAATCCGACTCTGACGAAGAAGTTAAAACACTGAGTAAAGATTACGCGTTCACCAAACACAGCCACCGTGGTTAGCTTTCTTTGTTTGTCTTAATCCTGAAATTTTTGGTTTCTTGGTATTTCGTGCATGAAATGGCTTGTACGTGTAGCTGCAAACTAGTATTTTCAGGAAAATACATGTATAAATTTTTTTTTTTGCCTCGACTAAAAAATCCTCAGTTTTTTTGTTTGTTTATTGAAATGTAAATTGATATGGCATTATACGGGATTTAGATGACATTTTATTACCGTCTTTCTGTCCTTCTGTCGCACATTTTGCCTTCTCATTATCAGACACGAGTGACAAACGAGCAAAGACTAGCATTTTGGAGAGAGAAGCAGCTAGGAGTCCTGGTAATGTTGATCTTTCTAGCCCGCCCTACTTCGAAATAGTTTTGAAGGAACATCACAGATCAAGAGTGGTAAAATCTGTCCTCTGCTCTTCAACTAATTTTTCTATTAGCTGTTCTTTTGAAATATCAAAAAGGTTTCTTACTGCTCGTTTGTTTCTGTGGGCTTTGCTTAAAACATAGTCTCTCCATATGAAATTTGTGAAGATGTCTGGTTTGATCAGCCAAACAAGAGTGGTGCTGGAGTATGTGCCGAATCAACATTTTACTTCTGCCATACTGCACCTGAAGCCGGGTTTTCTAGGCTCGATATGGCTTGGCCGGGGTTCATAAAAGAAAATGGACTGGTCTTTGGAAGAACCTACTCTTTTGAATTCAATCCAAAGACAAATGTGATTCAAGTTGATGAGATCAAGAATTGACATCGCTGGTTTGGTATCCATCACTGAATTTATTTATCTTCTTTAGCAAGGCCGCTTAAGCTTTTTGTAAATGTCAGATACTTAAAACTTTTTGGACAGTCTTTTGGTTCTAACTTCCTATGGAAGTGTATCTATTTGCTATGTTATGTATGTGTTGTCGGCATTTTGCATGACGAATCTTGTTGTGTAGTCGTCGTTTAATTTGATAAGACGATTGTTCTTACATGTTTCTCGCTAGGTCCGTTTGATGGTCCAAACAGGTTCAAAAATATCAACAAAATTAGTTCAAACTAAATATCATGAAATACGATTGATAGTAAAATCTATGTATACCTTTGCAAGCTTCAAAAGAATGAATAATTCAGTTCAAATCTTATGTTAATTGAACTTGGACATCCTCAGTTCCAGCAGAAGGGGCATATAATATTTGTATATTTTTTGGAGTACACGGAAGAAGGCATATTAGTCCGATAAAAAATATGTTAGAAGTATAATATTTTTATATTAAAATTTAAATTATTCCTCAAGATATTTTGAAAATGATAAACTTAAATAACTTGGAATATTCCTAATGCATGGTTAATGTACATATGATATTGTCCTGGAAGGTAACATCAAATATTCCTGTTAGGATATCATATGGTTGGGTTTGGCCAAACCGTCTCGCTACAAGAAAAAGTAGGACCCGCCCCGACATACGGTCCAACTTTTTTAAAAAAAAAAAAATAACTTTACTAACTAGAAATTAATTTTGAAGCACACAATTGAGTTTCGTGATTAAATTTCATGTTTTTCTCTCATAAATATTTATAATAAGTCTTATATTTAATGTTTTCTGAATTAAATATTTATGATAAGTCTTGTAAAACTATCTTTAAGCTACCAATTCTTTATTAATTTCTCTTATTCACATAAAAATGTCCAACTTATTTAATACGAACACATGAGTTTTGATATAAAATTAAATAATGACACATTATAATTAATCAAATAAATGAAATGTACAATCGATACTAAATTTTTTTAAAAAAAATTAATATGTTTAGGGAGATGAGTCTAGGATTTATTTGACCACACTCGGTACCCGCCCCACTTCAAACCCAAGTTAAAACAGGTCTAAACCCGCCCTATGTGTTGGTTCAATACGGGTCGGGGCATACCCACTGCCATCCCGAATTTCCCGTGAAATGTGAATACGCAATTACGCATGTACAGAATCACGCCATGGAAGCAACCGTCGAAGCTGTGAGGTGGATTCCATTTGCAGTGATGTAGTCGCGAGTTTGTAGGTGGGCACAACCCCAAGATACCCAAAGGCCAAAACCACCAAACCAATAACCTCTCTTAAACCCTTACTCTTGCCAAAAAATTCTTTAAGAACCTTCTTCACCTACAGCCATGATTTTTATGAAAAGCTCCATTCTTGCCGACTAATCGATGAAGTCCCTGAAACTTTCGGCTTCCATTTTGTGGTTCGCCACTCTGGAACAGTTTCAAGGTACGTTTGGTATAGAAGGGAGCTGAAATTGGTTTCTATTGATGGGATAAATGGGTTTTTTGGGGGGATTTTTTCATTGATGAAGAAGATGGGGTGAGGAAATTGGTTAGATTTTGTGGGTCAGCTGTGAAGAATTTTTTTTCTTCCGAGGGAAGTGAGTGAAAACTATTTGGAGTATGTGAAATGGAAATTCTTGCACAGAGCGTAGAGCGTTCATCTCTGCTCTTCAGGTTTTTGCTACACAGGTATTAAAAAGAATTCAATGATTTTAGAACCATCGAAGAATGTGAGGCTAGAAGAACCAAAATTCGATCAGATGTTAGTCGTTAAAATAGAATTCAAGCAAACACCCAGAGAATTAGAAACAATTTACTGAGAGGGAACAAATCCTTTGCAGAATTGCGGAAAACAAAATCAGAAACAATCAGAAGCTTCAGAGGGCAACGCGGTGGTAGAAAGTATGCAAAGGCTTGGGGATGAAGGTGTAGAGCATGGGTATTTTAATCATAATTAATGGACTAATTATATTAGTGTTTGATAAAATGGACTTATTTGAAATAAATTTTCTAAAAGATGTATTTAGTTGAAAGAAGATTTTTTTGGATGATTTAATTGAAAAATATTTTAAAATGATACCTTCTTGTAATTTCCTCTTATTTTATTAGGAGGAGTATACATGTCTTTTACACTGAGCCAAGTACAGTCAAATAATTTATTAAACATTCCGTAAATACTTTTGAAGATGTGGGAATGATAATATTGACTTTGGAGGAGGAAAAGATGATACTAAACTCTCATACATTGAGGCCAACGAAATAAAATAAAATAATTAAATAGATGAAAGCCTATATAATTGTAATAAAGACCTCGTACGTGGCTAATCAATCCTACTTCCTTGCCCATCAACCTACTCCATCCTTGTCGATTTATTGATTGCTACCTTTCATAGTCAATATCCATAAGAAATAGCAACACATAGATGTAAGTATTCTCATCCATTTAGATGTGAATGGATAAATATTCTTATCCAATTGTTTGATCAAGAACGAACCTACCTTACTGATGCCCCCTCAATTTTTTTTTCATTACCTTGATTTTTTTTTTTTTTGCTTTTTGCCACAAAAAGTTGCTTTTATATTTTATCCCCCTAAAATTATATTTTGACTTAAAATTTATTTTTCCCAAACACATATATTTGTTCAATTTGATTTCACATGCATAAGTGGTCAAACTCCATATGGAACGATCATACGTGTTATAAAATAATAATGGAAGCCCATGAATTTCTCCGCTTTCATACTTCAGAGGTCCAACCAAAGTTTATTGTCAGCAATAATGTGCAAACAACCAACTCACTCATTACATCTCCGATCGTCGTCATCCTAACGGAGTTTGAAAAACATATTGATATGAGAGGTCTCAGTGTTTTTATATTGATTTATTAATTTAATCGAGACTCGAGCGGCTAATTAAAAAAAAAATCAATTTTTTCCATGGCACATCCTACTACTACCTTTGCTGCTGAAAGCTACGAGCAGAAATGTTTGTCGGAGATGGACTGCGATTAATCTCCGGGTGAAAATGCTGCAGTTGCTGCGGAGTACCTGGCGGGGGTTTCATGACCGCAGCCGTTGCAGACACCCGCCATATCTTCACCGATTTATCAAGGCTGCCACTGTACACCACATAATGCTTATCAAATTCGCTGGAATATTCTCGTTTCCCCTCCTCCGCCGTCAAACATTTCACCGGACCACTGTGCCCGCTCAACACTGATAAACATATATGACCATCTCCTTCCTTTCTCCACACACAAATGTTCGTGTCCGCCGAACCACTGAACAGCAAAGTCCCTGCCGTCGCAAGGCACAAAACTGCGAGCTTATGGCCCCTCAAAACCCCTCCGTGTGAAAGAAACTTGCCGCGTTCCCAGAAGTTGACGAGCCCGTCCGATGATCCGGAATAGAGAACTGTAGCGGAAGCGCCCACGGCTAATGATGTTATGGCGCAATCTTGCTTCAATAATGTCTGAGAAAATACGTGTTTAGTGCCGCCTTAAATTGCGTTTCCCGCCGCCACATCTTGATTGTTCCATCAGCGGAGCCGGTGAAAACCAGCCCATCGAACCCCGAAACCACTGAATTTACTGCATCATCGTGTGCATTGATTGATTCCAGGCATTTCGAGTCTTTAATTCGCCACACCTAAGGGTTTTATCCCACGAGCCGGAGTATAATAACGATTTGTCCGCGCTCAAGCTGAGAGATGAAATTGCATCAACGTGTTTGATCCATATTGCATTCCGATGTCTCCTGATCTCAACGTAGTTTTTGGGATTCAATGAGCTTTTTATCGTATCTCTGAATGTGGGCAATGTTCCTATTTGTTTGTGAATGCTCGGATCCTTTCTTGACACCATCCATACCCGGATTTTCCCATCCTGGTGACCCGAAAATATCCTGTCCCCCGCCATGATTATTGCCTTAACCAAACCGGAATTAGATTTGAACCCGGAAAATTCCTTCTGATTCTTCCAAACCCTGATGTTCTTGCTCTCGGAACCCGTGTACAGCAAATCACCGGATGCTGCTAATGAATAAACATGGCCTTCCTCACGCACAAGGGCTCCCATCAAGCCTGTGTAAGAATAACTGTTTTCAGATTGGATGTGGGAAGACCAGGGAGATTTGGATAATGGAGAAAGGTGTTGGCTCCACGACGGGGTTGAAAATGGCGATGGCGAATCCCATGGGGCGGTGCTGTAGGTGGAGCTGATGTCGGAGCTACGAGGCGGCGTGGGGATGATATCCGCCGTATTGCTGAGGCGGAAGGAGTATTCTTGAGGATCCGATTGCAGCATGTTGCCGAACGTTTGTCTCCTCGTTGTGCTGGTTTCTGTTGCCATGTCTTGTTTCCCTGTTCTTGAATTCATCCTCAAATGCTAAATAATCGGGGATTGAATTTTGAAGATTAAACATAAACAAAAAACTAGGCAATCGAACGAAGAGAGAGAGAAGGATATTAAAGAAATATATATACACACACCTATACATATATAAATGAGAAAGATATATGAACTACTAGGTTGATATATTCATTGATCATGCCACGTTGTCATTTTATCGAAATTTAAATTTATGCAAAATATTTTAATATAAGAAATTTATATATTTCTTACTAAAAATTTACTGTTACCTAATAGCATAATGAAATGCATGCAAAATGAGGCAAGAAGTTAATATTTCATAAATTTATCGAGTTTTAGGGATACTTTCCTCACTAACACACTAGAAATATTTATATGCTCTCCCGATTTAGATATCATTTATACATCAAATAAAATTAAAACACACTAATTTTTAAAGAAAATAATAATAAACTAATATATTAACTATTTTAGACTATCTACACTGGGTCTATACAAGCATTCTCCGTAACAGATGCAAGATATATGATATATATTATTAGTTTTCTTCATGCCCCATCGATATCTTTGGGAGAAAGGTTCCTTTTAATGGGGGATGTAGATGTTGCAGATTATGATATACTACAATTTGTCAACACTATTTGACATTTCGCAACCACCATTGAATAAAAGGATTACGTTATTTATGCCGCACAAGTTATCTTGCCAAGTAAGACATTTTTGAACTAAAATTTCTCGTGACCATGATGCATCAAAAGGTAATATTTGGAAAAAATTGTCATTGATTTGTAAAAAAATAATAATATTCTTCGAAGAACATTATAATATTTCATTTATCACGTAAAATCAAACATTTATACATTCATTATTCATTCGGATTGGCTAATTTTAATGTGATAAAAGATAAAATTTAGGATTTGGAGTTTAAGACATGTTCGATTTGGTTTACTGTTTAATGAAATTAAAAATATTATGTACATTAGCTAATGACATTATTTTATTTAGATTTTTGATCCTCTATTTTAATCAGGGTCGGTTCCCCCATTAGGCAACTAAGTCTTTTGACTTAGGCTCATTGTTATAAGAAGACCCACTTTTTTTATATATATATTAAAAAATCAAATCCCTAATCTCGTTCTCACCATTCTTCACTCTCATCTCTCTTTCTTTTCTTCTCGTCTGTATCGGTGCTTGCTTTGACCTTGTAGCGCTGTGTGTTTCATGGAGTTTGTCAATCTATTTATTACGAGTTTTTTCTGTACTAGAGAGGTATTATAATGACTAATTAGTAATTACAAGTCTCATCACAAGATAAAAAATTAACGACAATAATATCTCATTTGGTCATATTCGCATACTGCAAAATTAAGTTATCATCACAAAATCGATTGAGATACTATAAATACAAGCCATTTGTCGAGTATTCCCATTATTTTTCAATCTACTTATTGTGTTATTTGTTTATCTATTTAAAACTTATGCATGTTATGCACATAATTATATGAGGATTTTCATTATTATAATAAGTGGCAGTTAGATTTAGTGTGTTTACTCTTTGCAGTTCTCAATTTTTACTGTCTTTCAAACTCTTGTATATGCATTTGTTGAGTGGATCGATATTTACTCACGAGGTAATGAATCATTGGTAAGATCTCATTTTTATAACTTGTCTCAGGCCTTTAGAAACTTTGAGCCACCCCTGATTTTAATGAAATATGTATTAAAGTGGGATGAGTCCGAGCTAGCATGAGGAAATTGTACTTTTTATGTGGATCTCGTATATCTTACTATCTTATAATGGCTAAGCACCTTAGTAGTATGGATATTTTACAAATCCGAAAATACCCCTATTATTATGTGTTAAATGACTGCAATACCCCTGCTAATTTGGATAACCACAATATCATCAAAAAAATATTTGGGAGATTATTAAACTATAAAATCAATTTTTAAAAAAAATTTTACATCCCAAAAGCAAAAACTAAAAATTGAATTTATAATTACCATATCACTTTACAAAATAAATACCGTATATACACACAACGTGTGCAACGAAGCACTAGTCTAAATTAAATATGGACTCTTAAATTTCTCGATCTCGTTTCTCGAATGGAGAACTTTTTCGGCTCACCATCTTAGAAAAACCACTATTGTTATTCTCCATTTAAAGTTAAACAATGTTGATCTCATCGTAAAGTTGCTACATCAGTTTTCCACCATCCGTATGAATGATTTTCAACGTTGACGTTTGGATGCTTTTTATTATTATTATTGGCCAAGGACAATAAGCTTACTTTTCTACGCACAAATTCATAAGCTTACTTTTCTACGCACAAATTCAATATACATACATATATATACATAAATAAATTACATATTTATGTGTATTAGTGTATGACATAACCCATCCATAAAAGAATTTTCCTGTGCCGTGAAAAAAGACTATGCCTCTAAATCTACTCTTTGTTTAAGGTGTTGGTATAATTTCCTGTTATTGATATTCTTGGGCATCCAAGGAAAGGGACGCAAATTGCCTCTACATCAATTCGACTTTTTAGTAGTATCAGAGATGGTTGATATGCATCCCTTGGATTTTAATGCAATATTAGTGTATCCTTGCATTCTTAATGACAAAATGACAGTAGCATGCATGTTGGTTTGGAATCTTCAATGCGAAGAAATGATAGTGAAAAGTTAGGATCTATCACATAAAATAAGGATTTCACTTCTACATGCGCCCAGTACATGACATAATCAACATATATCACAGGTTGTGATGTATGTATAAACATGTGATATGTGTTAGTCATATCATATATCGGATGCATAGTGTTGGGTCCAGCCCATAAAATTAGAGAAGCCCGTGGTTGTAAGCCCATTTTGAAACAAATATTAATTGTTGACTTGGCTTGAAATATCGGATTGCATTTTTTTCACGAGAGAAAGAAAGAGAGGAGTAGAGGCAGTAGCATTTTTCATAAAAGAAGAACAAAATCCATTCCTGGCAAGAATTTTCTAGGCGACGATCGGAGGCTCATTCGTAGTCCAAATTTGCTGAAATTTGGACAGCACCTTCACAACTCATCGGTCTTCATTCTGATTGGTGGGTTCGGTTTTGGAGCTCCGGAGACGTAGATCTGGTGGCTGGAACAGTAGCTACGAATTTTGGTGATTTCTTACCAAACTTTTGTTCTTGGTTGTTGATTCTTGTATTGATTGTTGAGAATCATTTGTTGCTCTAAGTTGGTGAGCATTTGTGTTGGTTTGCTGCTGTAAAAACTCATATCTCTTTGATTATAGTGGATTTGATTAGGCCTCGTGGTTTTACTCTTCAAGTTGAAGGGGTTTTCCACGTTAAAAATATCGTGTTGATTGGTTATCGTTCTTGATAATATATTGTTCTATATTTGTGCTTCATTGGTTTGTTGATAGGTGAAGATTTACCTATTGATTTGAGAATTATTGTTTAGCTCATCCAACAGAGTGGTATCAGAGCTTGATTATTTGTGTTGAGCTAAACTTGATTTGAATGATGGAGGCAAATTTGAGCAAAATGGTTTGTTTGAACGGGACTAATTATCATAAATGGAAAGGAAAAATGAAAGATCTTCTATTTGTGAAAAAAGCTGCATTTACCACCAGTTTTTGCTACTGAAAAACCTGAATCTAAAACTGAAGAAGAATGGGAGTTTGAGCATTTGCAAGTATGTGGATTTATTCGGCAGTGGGTAGAAGATAATGTTTTGAATCATATTGTGAATGAGACGCATGCTAAAACTCTGTGGGCTAAGCTTGAAATGTTGTATGTCACGAAGACAGGAAATAACAAACTTTTCTTATTAAAGCAGGTGATGCACTTGAGATATAAGGAAGGGACTTCTGTATCTGATTTCTTGAATGAATTTCAGGGTTGTTTTGATCAGCTTGTTGGAATGAGAGTGAAGTTTGATGATGAAATTCAGGGACTTTGGTTGCTTAATACTTTACCTGATTCTTGGGAGAATTTTCGTGTCATTAACTAATTCAGCTCCTAATGGTATTGTAACCATGCAGTATGCAAAAGCGGTGCTGTAAATGAAGAGGTGAGAAGAAGGACATAAGGTGCCTCAACTTCACAGTCGGAGGTTTTGGTTACAGAAAACAGGGAAGAAGTAAAAGCAAGGGTCCGAAAGGCAAAGATAGAGGCATAAGTAAATCCAACAGATATGCTAATGTCAAGTGTTACAACTATGGCTACAATGGACACATAGCGAAGTATTTTCGACGACCACAGAAAGAAAACAAGTGGAAAAGGGAGAACAAGTCTGCTGATAAGAAAGATGATGATAACAGTGATCGTGTTGCTACCACTACTACAGATGATCTTGTTATTGTATATGATGCGAATATGATTAATTTGGTTTGTCACGAAACCAGTTGGGTAGTTGATAGTGGTGCATCCTTCCATGTTACATCGAAGAAGGAATTCTTCTCCTCTTACACTTCAGGTGATTTTGGAGTATTGAAGATGGGTAATGGTGGTTTATCAAAAGTGGTTGGTACTGGAACTGTTTGCTTAGAAACCAACATGGTACAAGATTGGTACTTGAAGATGTCAGACATGCCCCAGATATTCATTTGAATTGGTCTCTACAGGTAGATTGGATGTTGCTGGGTTTTGCAACACTTTTGGTAATGGAGTTTGGAAACTCACCAGAGGCTCTTTGGTTGTGGCTCGAGGTCAGAAGTGCTCCAGTTTGTACTTGATGCAGGGTTCGATTTCTGGTAATTCAGTAAATGCAGTCATAGGTGAATTATGGCACAAGAGACTCAGTCACATGAGCGAAAAAAGGAGTTAATTGTTTGGCTAAAAGAGGTCTACTTTCTGATTTAAAGATGCAAAGTTGGAAAGATGTGCTCATTGTCTAGCTGGAAAACAGAGAAGGGTTACATTCCAAAGTCATCCTCCGCACAGAAAATCTGATTTGCTAGAGTTAGTACACTCAGATGTTTGTGGTCCAATGAAGGTAAAAAACACGTGGTGGTGCACTTTACTTTATTTCTTTCATTGATGATTATTCAAGAAAACTTTGAGTTTATGCTTTGAAGTCCAAAGACCAGGTTTTGGAGTATACAAAGAATTTCAGGCTTCCGTTGAAAGACAGACATGAAAGAAATTGAAATGCATCCGCACTGATAAGGTGGTGAATATTGTGGACCATTTGATGAGTATTGCAGACAGCAAGGCATCAGACATCAGAAGACACCTCCTAAAACTCCTCAGTTAAATGGCTTGGCAGAAAGGATGAACAGAACATTGATGGAGAGAGTTAGATGTTTGCTTTCAGAAGCAAAATTGCATGGATCCTTCTGGGGTGAGGCATTGTATACTGCTAAATGTAATCAACTTGTCTCCTACTGTTACATTGCAGGTTGATGTTCCTGACAGAATTTGGTATGGAAAGATGTCTCTTATAATCATTTGCGAGTATTTGGTTGCAAGACTTTTGTGCATGTGCCTAAAGATGAAAGGTCTAAGTTGGATGTCAAGATTAGACAGTGTATCTTCATTGGTTATGGCGAAGATGAATTTGGCTACAAATTCTATGATCAAATTGAGAAGAAACTTGTTAGAAGCCGTGATGTTGTTTTTTCATAAAATCAAACCATTGATGATATTGATAAGGCAGATAAGCTAGAGTGTCAGACTCAAGGTGACTTGATAGATTTCATCCTAGCTCCTATGACACAGATACCTAATGCAACTGGAACTGAAAATCAGAATGATGCAGAGAATGAGGTTCAGAATGATGTTGAACATGGCCATGAAACTGCAGAAGAGGTAGATGCTCCATCACATGTTGTTGATGAACATGTACATGACACTATAGGGCAACCTGATATTCCTCTCAGGAGATCTACTAGAGATCGCATACCATTCACTCGTTATCCGCCCGATGAGTATATACTCTTGACTGATGGGGGAGAACCGGAAGATTTCCAAGATGCTATGGAAAGTAAATGTCAGGATCGATTTCGGGGGTGGATTGTCATTCCACACTCGAGTTCAACCAACTTGAGCTTCAATAGCTCGTGTTCTTGAAATGATGCACCGAGAGATTATATCGAGTTCGGTTACAAAACCGAGTGGAAGACACTCGACAAACACGCTCTAAAACCGATTAAACATTTGAAAGACATTTTAAAGATATGCAATTAAAGTAAATAAACAAGCATTTGTTTGTGGAAGTTCGAAGGTGGTGTAATCCTTCTACGTCTCCCCTTCTTCCACCTCATGGAATGAATCCACTAGAAGACTTTGATTTATACAATCCCGTTGTACAAACCCGATCCAGTTGGGAATGCCCCATCCAACTAGAACTCCTAGCAACTCAACTATGTATGTTCTTTAATGTCTCACATACTAAGACCTCTCATCGGTTGTCATAAATCATCAACCGTTACAATGGTATTCACTCTTTTATTAAGCTCTCAAATACAATGAATAGAGTGAATACAAAGGCACAAATGATCTCTAACTAGATCTGATACAGCAAGGTAAGAGGTGCCAAAGGTTGGGGAGTGCTCTTCATTTAGCAACTTTTGTCTTTGAAGTTCCCCAATTGAATCCCAAGTGGGTTTGCTTTGGAAGGCTTGGATTGATATTCAATCAGCTGTTATTGAGCTTCCAATTATGTATATATAGCCCCAAGTAATGATATATATGTTAGACACAAGAATATGCCCGTTGGAAAAGATTCTGCACCATTCCCGAGCTTGCAACGGTCATATTCTGGTTTCTGGGCTCTTTGTATTTCGGACCGGATTGGCGGATCAGCTTGGGCAGATCAGTCTGGCCGGATCAGCATGGGCAGCTCAGTCTGGCAGATCAGCACGGGCATATCAGTCTGGTCCGGATCAGCATGGGCAGATCAGTCTAGTCCGATCATCAGTGGGACAATCAGCTTGTACAAAACAGATTGATAAACTTGCTCTTCGATCTGTTGCTTGTAACTCTTCATTTTTTGATTTCTGGGCAAAGTGATCCACATGAAAGTTGTATCCCTTTCTCTTATATTTCCAAGTAATCAAGAATCGCTCGATTTCGAGTTTGTATGAGAGAGTTATGCCCGAATACGAGGCAATGCTCCTGCTGTCTGTTTGCTGGATGCAGCAGCACATGGCGTGACTTGCAGAAGCTTTTTGCCCATCTTAACGTCCGATTCAGTCTTTGACTTCCAAAGATGACTTGTAGATCTTTGTCTTAGATTTGCAACCCATAATGAATCGTTCCGTTCCGATAAGCGAGCTAAGAGTTATGCCCACCAGACTGACAGTTGCTTGCTAAAACAGCTTGCTGTTTCTTCGCGGTACAGCTCGATCTTGCAGGCATCTTTTCTCCTTGATAACATTCGAACTAGCCGATCTTTTGTGAAATATGACTTTTAGTATTTTGAGTTGGCTGTTCAACCTCTTTGGAATCACGCCATTTCGATATACGAGCTATGGGATATGATCAAAACAATCCGCTCTGCCAGGATTTCAGTCTTGGTCCAGCTTGATATTTCCAAGCTACTTCTTTGTAATTCATCAAGCTCTTAAGTTATGATCTATGAACTGCACACTTGATGAAATATGTTAGCAACACAATAACAAGTTTTGTTAACATCAAAACCAAGATTATTCGGGTTTCCAAAACCCAACAATCTCCTCCTTTTGATGATCACAAAACTTGAATAAAAATATGAACATTAAAGCACAATGTTGCATAATAAGAAAAAATCATATTTTTTAAACAACATATTTCTCCCCTTTTTGTGTGAATCAAAAAGGAAGACAAATAAATTTACTCCCCTCCTCAAGGATTGAGATTAAACGCTCCCCCTTAATTTTAAAAGGTTTGAAAATTTGAGCAAGAGAGGGGCAAATGGGGTAGGCTAAAACAAAAAAAAAATGCAATGCACATTAAATTTTTGAACAAAATAACCTCTTTTGATGATGCATGTCATACTTGGCAACAAATTTGAATTTCTTGGCAAAACTCAACAATGTCCATTTAATCTTTCAGCGGTGGCAGCACACTTAGTCCAACTTTACAGAATAAATTGTATCTCCTCGTGAAGAGTTAGGCTGTAAGACCTATACCGTTGCGATCCTCTATGAGTCTAGTTTGCAACGCAAAAACGGTTTGTCATTTGGACATCCGAGCAAGAAGTTATGCCAATTTTCCCAAAGTCGCTGCAAGCTGGAGAAAAACTAAAATGCTTCGAAATTGTTAGAAAAAATCTCAAATAAAATTTTTAAACTAAAAAACGAGTTAAGAACAGACTGAACGAAAATTAAACCTTTAAAATAGATTTTAAATTATTTTCGTGCAAAATGAATGCAATGAAATTGATGTTTATGCTAAAAATTTCATACACCAAGTTTTGAAAAAATATGCTATGAAAATATTTCATGCTCATGAGAAAATTTTGAAATGATTTTGAAAGATATCCCGCTAAAAACTCGGTTAAAATGCTTTCCAAGAACAACCTGGCTCTGATACCACTTGTCAGGATCGATTTCGGGGGTGGATTGCCATTCCACACCCGAGTTCAACCAACTTGAGCTTCAATAGCTCGTGTTCTTGAAATGATGCACCGAGAGATTATATCGACTTCGGTTACAAACCGAGCGGAAGACACTCGACATAACCCCTCTAAAACCGATTAAACATTTGAAAGGCATTTTAAAGATATGCAATTAAAGTAAATAAACAAACATTTGTTTGGAAGTTCGAATGTGGTGTAATCCTTCTACGTCTCCCCTTCTTCCACCTCATGGAATGATCCACTAGAAGACTTTGATTTATACAATCCCGTTGTACAAACTCGATCCAGTTGGGAATGCCCCATCCAACTAGAACTCCTAGCAACTCAACTATGTATGTTCTTTAATGTCTCACATACAAAGACCTCTCATCGGTTGTGATAAATCATCAACCGTTACAATGGTATTCACTATTCTATTAAGCTCTCAAATACAATGAATAGAGTGAATACAAAGGCACAAATGATCTCTAACTAGATCTGATACAGCAAGGTAAGAGGTGCCAAAGGTTTGGGGAGTGCTATTCATTTAGCAACTTTTGTTTTGAAGTTCCCCAATTGAATCCCAAGTGGGTTTGCTTTGGAAGGCTTGGATTGATCTTCAATCAGCTGTTATTGAGCTTCCAAATCATGTATATATAGCCCCAAGTAATGATATACGTTAGACACAAGAATATGCCCGTTGGAAAAGATTCTGCACCATTCCCGAGCTTGCAACAGTCATATTCTGGTTTCTGGGCTCTTTGTATTTCGGACCGGATTGGCCGGATCAGCTTGGGCAGATCAGTCTGGCCGATCAGCATGGCAGCTCAGTCTGGCAGATCAGCACGGCATATCAGTCTGGTCCGGATCAGCATGGGCAGATCAGTCTGGTCCGGATCAGTCTGGACAATCAGCTTGATACAAAAACAGATTGATAAACTTGCTCTTCGATCTGTTGCTTATAACTCTTCATTTTTTGATTTCTGGGCAAAGTGATCCACATGAAAGTTGTAGCCCTTTCTCTTATCTTTCCAAGTAATCAAGAATCGCTTGATTTCGAGTTCGTGAGAGAGTTTTGCTTGAAATACGAGGCAATGCTCCTGTTGTCTGTTTGCTGGATGTAGCAGCACATGGCGTGACTTTCTGAAGCTTTTTGCCCATCTTAACATCCGATTAAGTCTTTGACTTCCAAATATGACTTGTAGATCTTTGTCTTAGCTTTCCAACCCATACTGAAACGTTCCGTTCCGATACGCGAGCTAAGAGTTATGCCCACCATACTGACAGTTGCTTGCTGAAACAGCTTGCTATTTCTTCGCGGTACAGCTCGATCTTGCAGACGTCTTTTCTCCTTGATAACATTCGAACTAGCCGATCTGTTGTCAAATATGACTTTTAGTATTTTGAGTTGGCTGTTCACCTCTTTGGAATCACGCCATTTCGATATACGAGCTATGAGATATGATCGAAACAATCCGCTCTGCCAGGATTTCAGTCTTGGTCCATCTTGATATTTCCAAGCTACTTCTTTGTAATTCATCAAGTTCTAAGTTATGATATATGAACTGCACACTTGATGAAATATGTTAGCAACACAATAACAGTTTTGTTAACATCAAAACCAGATTATTCGGGTTTCCAAAACCCAACAGTAAAGATAAGGATGAATGGGTCAAAGCAATGAAAGATGAAATAGATTCTCTATATGAAAATCAAACATTTGATCTTGTCAGGTTACCGAAAGATAGAAAGGCACTGAAGAATCGATGGATTTACAGGGTAAAACATGATGAAAATACATCTCATCCACGATATAAAGCCAGATTAGTTGTTGTTAAGGGTTTTGGTCAGAAAAAGGGGATTGATTTTGGAGAAATTTTCTCACCAGTTGTGAAGATGTCATCAATCCGAATTGTTCTGAGTTTGACAACCAGTCTTGATTTGGAGATTGAGCAGATGACGTAAAAACTGCTTTTCTCATGGTGATCTAGAGGAAGAGATTTACATGAGCAACCTGATGGTTTTGTGGTCAAAGGAGAGGAGAATTATGTCTGCAAATTAAATAAAGCTTGTATGGTTTGAAACAAGCTCCAAGACAGTGGTATCAGAGTTTCAGCAAGTTATACTCAACTGAACTTCAGAAAGACTGCATCTGATCATTGTGTATTTATGAAGAGATTCTCTGATGAATGATTTTATCTTTT
>CAJQUN010002853.1:0-21550 GCA_907163345.1 Haberlea rhodopensis | reverse complement strand
AATGTGAATGATAAATCTTATTTGATATTACCTTCAAAACTATGGCTCCACCGGTTGATGACCGAAGCAGAAGCAAGGAAGCGCTGAATTTTCAGCTAAAACCTTGCTGATGAACATTTTCTGCACAAGAATATACGAGAGGAATTTAATAAATCTGTACATTCTACAGTCATTCTATGCGTCAATATGGAGCACACTCACCATATCGTTTACAGCATAATCGAGAGAATGCACGTATGCATGCAGTCCATCACTCCCACCATGTCCTGCAATAAATAAGGTACAAGATCAATGAACAAAATTCTTTCGCAAAGTAAACATATCATAGAAAGCAAAACCGTGACTAGCAGCTAAAGGTTTCAATATGTTATCATTTTGGCCATTAAAGAGCCCTCAAAATATCAACTGTATTACATCACTTAAAAATTCCCGGTCATACATCAATACAAGAACTTGCCAAAATCTCATGACAAGGAATCACGCCCCTTATTCCAACTGCCTGATTTTTTACTATCCTTGAAAGATTATGTAAATGTATTAAAAAGATAAGGTATTATTTACTTCCTTTTAGTCAAGTGGTTCCTTTACAGAACCAGATTTTAGAAAGTATGCTCCTCCCTCGGCCACACAATGCCTCCTCCCTCGGCCACACATTATATGCAAAGTACACATAATCATGTAATGACACGAATGATAAGCTTACTTATATAAAGAAAGGCTTCACATATTACTTTTATGCACCAAAGGCATCCAGATTGATATATATTAATGCCCTACAACATCCAAATATACATGCATAGTTGAAGATTGAGTCTCTACATTCTAGACTGCAAAATATTGGCTGTCTCCGGCTGATCATCAGATAGATGAACAAAGCAGAAGGTAGAGTGTGTCTGCTGACGTATACTGCTGTTTTCTCAGAAATTTTGAACTCCCCTTATCCTTTCCAAGAGGGGAAATGATCACTTGAACTACCAGGGTTCACGACTTATAGTCTCATCTCGTATACTGTAAGAAATACTTCGGAACATGAAAAATTCAAAAAGTAGAGTGGTTTGTCACTCACCAATCCAATCCATTCCATAAACCTTGAAACCATTTGCATTCAGTTTCTTTGCAAAATCACTATATCTACCACTGTTACAACACACGGTGTAAGAGCTTTGGTAGATAAAGGAAATGAACACAAAATAGCATCCGTTGCAAAAAAAAAAAAAAAATACAATGCCTATACAGTAGCATACCTGTGTCGTTCAAGCCATGCAAGAGAACAAACAATCCCCTATGCACCAAAAAAAAATAATTAGCATTTGAGTTATTTGAAGGCAGTCGTCGTGCTTCAGAAAAAAGATGTCAAACTAAAGCAGGTAAGCCAAAATATCGAGTATAACATGAATTGGCATTATTGCTTGTTGAGAGTTGTCCAACATTGAAATTTATAAGCTATGTTAGCTCTTTATAAGATAAATGTGTTTACTCCATTTATTACCGATTGGTTTTGAATTGGAACCGCATGTATTAAAACCCGGTTTTTTCACGTGATTGGCTATTCAGCTCATATGCTTACCGTCACCCACGTTATTAATTGTCACACATGAGGGGAAGAGTTGTTCCACATTGAGAATTTACAAGCCATGTTAGCTCTTTATAATAATAAAATATATGGTTACTCTACTAGTTACCAATTAGTTTTGAGTTAGAACCATCGTATTCACTGTTTCAGCTGAAATGATGTAAAACCCCCAAGTAGGAGAGCCCGTCAAAAGAAAGAGAAACTTCGCAATTTGAGCTGAGAGCAAAAAAAGGAGAAAAAAAACATCCACATTGGTTTAGTTTCCAGCCTTCATGTGTTGTTGAATACTTGTAATCTGGTGATTGATCTATAACCGGACTATAAAACAAGGATGTAACCAAGAAATTCTATTACAGAGATGTATGGTATTACCAATTACTTTGTTTGTATCAGTTCTTTTGTTTTGACAAGTTGAATAAGAAAAATAATTAAGTTACCTTTCTTGTTTAAATTTTTATCGGCTCGATATTTTGTTCAGTCTTCGGGACCATAGTCCCATCTCATGATGATTTTGAACTTTAATGAAGCAAAACACACAAGAAGACGATAGAAACTATCATAAGGATGATGAACTAGCAGGTTTGACCAACCCATAAGACTTGTTATTAATTAATGAATATAACATAACTTCTTAAGGTAATAAAGGTTGCATCAAGAAGATATTGGACCAAAAATATAGCATATATTTATTATGAAAGATACACTTTTTATTAGCTCCATTTGTTAATTGATTTTTTCTACATACATACGTTCTGACTCAAATGCCTCGACCCGATCCCCAACGGATTTTCCATGCAACACCGGTATCCCCGTAACCATAGGATAGGACGTATGTTGGGGGTGTTCTGAAGGGTAATCTCAGCAATTGATGAGGCACATCAATGACCTAGTTGTCATTGAGGCTAGCATCAAAGAAACCGTATAGGACAGGCCTCCCTTCAAAACACGAGGGCCCACACCTGTATTTTGTGGACTTTGAGAGTAAGGCCTGTTGGGGTGATTTACACAAGGTGGAGCATTTCCCATCCCTATGGCAACATTGGCTTTTTCATAAATCTAAACTAGCAGTACTAATTTCTTATCTTTCTATCTATCCTGCCACACAACACAAGGCAGAATAAAGAAGAAAGAGTCACCATCACAAAAAACCATTTGGGTATTTGCAACTCTTGAAAGCGGTCCAATCATGAGGTGGAATCAAATATTTATTCTTATCCCAATTTAGTTGGAATATTCCTGTAGTATTTTGATGTACAGTTCTTGCATATCTAGAATTCTAGATATATATTAATGGAGCTAACCAGTAACATTAACTTTATCCATTTGGACAAAACATATATGCTTCAGTGAAGGAATTGTCTATGTCATATTCAAAATCTTATCTTTTACACGCCGATGAAAACAAGAGGAATGACAGAAACATATTCGTTGTAAAATTTAATGGGATTAAAATTAATAGTTGTCTGTGATCACTGCTTCTTGATATTTTATAAAAATATCAAAAATGACAAACATTTGAAGAAGAAAAGATATGTAAGACAACATCTCCATCATTCAGCAAAAAATCCTTTTTCCGACAGTACAAAGACAGAGTAAAACGCAAGAATATAATATAAAGATTACTCTAATTTCACCATTTCACCGAAATAATTATGCGTAAATTTAAATGAGTTTATCAATCAAAAGCAACAATAGCCAAGAAATATGGAAACTATGAATCTAATATACCTGACTTCAACATTAGCAGGGGTCCACGATTGTGTGAAAATGGTGTCACCTCTGGATGAAACAAGAAGTGAAAAATCCCTCACACTCTCCTTAACATCCCCATCATCATTATCCTCCTCCACCCTCTTAATGGCCAAAGCCCGCCGCGCCGCCACCTCCTTGTCAACCGCCGCGGCAGCGCTTTTCCTTGGCACCATCGCCGCGGGCAACCCTCACCACCTTCCCCTGAGGCTTCTCCTCCTTCCCCCCACCGCCGCTGCCACATTTCTCCGCCGACCGTCTCCCCCGAAACGGCAGCAGAAATATCAAGAGAAAAGCGGTGATCAGCATCCACAGGCTTTTTAACAAGCGTAAGGACAACAAAGCATTTATCCTGCCGCTCGCTCCCGACGTCAGCATGACGGTGCTCGCCTCATCGCTTTTGTTCTTCACCATTGCTGACGATTTAAATGCCGATGAAAGATTCAATCTTGATGAAATCTGAGATAGATACCTCCCAAGATAATGTTCTGTAAAATTTCAATCTGGGTTTTGAGATTATATTAATTCTTGTTTGCAGATGACGTCGATTTGCGCTATAAAAAAATTGGTCTGGAAATGCAAAGCAAATCATGAACCAAGGAAATGGGAAAAATAACAGGCTGAAGATTTTGATAAGGATTTCGCTGTGTTTTTTCGTCTTAGACTAAAAATTCGACGTGCAAATCAGGAAAAAAAATCCGCCAATTCTGGAGCACCAAAAGATAACACGAGTTTACTGATTTAGGCAACAGCAATTGTTAGTAAAATAAGTAAAAATTCATTTTCCAAGATTCTCTCGTTCCAATATATAAAACAGAAAATAAATGTGAATTTTCCATTTTTTTTTAATGTTTGTTCAGAGGAAAATTCGAATCCAAATTGAATAGAGAGTTTCGGAGAGTATAAATAGACGTGTCAAAGGAAGGTTGATGATTGAATGCCACGTGTCGAATTGTAGGACCTCTTCGATTCTGCTGCTGCTCGGATACTATATTATATTATTTTGTTTCGTCGACAGGCTTTTTGGACACGTGGCTATTTGTGACTGAGGTTTCGAGTTGGGACGTGTTTGGAAGTTGCTGGACTTTGAAAACTGCGATATTTACTAAATTATTATTACGATGTAACCAATAAATTCGAGTTTTTAAATATATTTAAATATTAATTAATTAATATTTTAAATTATTGAATTCGAGCATTTTCAAGGCACTAGGAATATTCATCTCGACTAGATATTTCATACATTTAGTTTAAATTAAGTCCTTTTAATATATATATATATAATATATATATATATTATATATAAACGTAAAAACTGCGATATTTACTAAATTATTATTACGTTGTAACCAATAAATTCGAAGTTTTTTAATATATTTAAATATTAATTAATTAATATTTTAAATTATTGAATTCGAGCATTTTCAAGGACTAGGAATATTCATCGACTAGATATTTTCATACATCAAGTTTAAATTAAGTCCTTTTAATATATATATATATATATATACAGATAAAAAAAAACTGCGATATTTACTAAATTATTATTACGTTGTAACCAATAAATTTGAGTTTTTTAAATATATTTAAATATTAATTAATTAACATTTTAAATTATTGAATTCGAGCATTTTCAAGGGACTAGGAATATTCATCTCGACTGGATATTTTCGTACATCTAGTTTAAATTAAGTCCTTTTAATATATATATATATATATATATATATAGATAAACGTGTTACGATGTAACCAATAAATTCGAAGTTTTTTAAATATATTTAAATATTAATTAATTAATATTTAAAGTTATTGAATTCGAGCATTTTCAAGGGACTAGGAATATTCATCTCGACTGGATATTTTCGTACATCTAGTTTAAATTAAGTCCTTTTAATATATAATATATATATATAGATAAACGTAAAAACTGCGATATTTACTAAATTATTATTACGATGTAACCAATAAATTTGAGTTTTTTAAATATATTTAAATATTAATTAATTAACATTTTAAATTATTGAATTCGAGCATTTTCAAGGGACTATGAATATTCATCTCGACTGAATATTTTCGTACATCTAGTTTAAATTAAGTCTTTTTATATATATTATAATATATATATATATATATATATATATATATATAGATAAACTTAAAAACTGCTTACTAAATTATTATTACGATATAACCAATAAATTCGAAGTTTTTTAAATATATTTAAATATTAATTAATTATATTTTAAATTATTGAATTCGAGCATTTTCAAGGGACTATGAATATTCATCTCGAATGGATATTTTCGTACATCTAGTTTAAATTAAGTCCTTTTAATATATATATATATATATATATATATAGATAGATAAACGTAAAAACTGCGATATTTACTAAATTATTATTACGATGTAACCAATAAATTTCGAAGTTTTTTAAATATATTTAAATATTAATTAATTAATATTTTAAATTATTGAATTCGAGCATTTTCAAGGGACTAGGAATATTCATCTCGACTGGATATTTTCGTACATCTAGTTTAAATTAAGTCCTTTTATATATATATATATATATATATATATATATATATATATATATCGATAATTTGATATTCGATTAATTAATAACATCGCTTAATAATATTTTTTGGTTGATCCTGATTTGGGGACAATTAAATTAATAATTAGAATTTATAAGATAATACATATTCAAGAATTCATAAAAACCTCATGCAATAAATAATTTGTAAATCATCGAATACATAGTACATTTATCATAGCTAAACAAAAAAATATTCAACGTCATCGCTGCTTTAATAGCTTCTGTTCGAGAAGAGTGCTCTATATATCATCTTCAATTTTGTCACATTTATCAGTTATTATTGTTGGGATAATGCTAAACAATAATTTAGAAATCAATAGGTAAACCTTCACCTATCAACAAACCAATGAATCACAAATATAGAGCAATATACATCAAGACAATAACCAATCAGCACAAGATTTTTAATGTGGAAAACGCCTTCAACTTGAAGAGTAAAAACCACGATGCCTACGATACCTAATCAATCCACTATAATCAAAGAGATATGAGTTTTTACAGCAGCAAACCAACACAAATGCTCATCAACTTAGAGCAACAAATGATTCTCAACAATCAACACAAGAATCAACAACCAAGAACCAAATGTTGGTAAGAAATCACAAAAACGTGGCTACAGTTCCAGCCACCAGATCTGCGTCTCCGGAGCTCCAAAACCAAATCCCACCAATCAGAATGAAGATCGGTGAGTTGTGAAGGTGTTGTCCAAATTTCAGCAAATTTGGACCACGGATGAGCCTCCGATCGTCTGTTCAAAATTCCTGCCAGAACTTCTTTTGTTCTTGTTTTTTTTCTGAAAATGGCTACTGCCTCCTATCTCCTCTTTTTTCTCGTCTGATTGTGCTTGCTTGGAAAGGCTAATAAATAAATTGACAACGGGCTTTAATCATTGACTTTGTTATTTTGGACTGGACCCAAATCTCTCTCCCCCTCCAGCCCACGAGTAGAGGGCTAAATTAATAGGATTTCGACAATGCCAAGTCTATTAGTAAAAATGCTATTCAAGTTTAACAGTTAGAAACTTTGATGTTAAGACTACTTCCTCCTCATCTTTACCACGGCACGTTATCATACACTCACCGTCAAAAGTTATTGATTCCGTATAAGATTCATGGACATCTGAATAATAGTTGCAGTGTAATATTTTTGTATATATATATATATATATATATATATATATATATCTGAGAATTCATGTTATTTGATCACTGCATAAAATGGGTCAACACTTGATGATCATATGTTGTTTATGGCTGAGTGTAGTTGCTTGTTTGGCAGAATTTCCAAGAACACAACACTTGATGAGTAAAAGCAAGAGAAATGGCGACTCGATCGAGTTTTTGGTGGTTGGAGATTGGGGAAGAGGAGGCCTATTCAACCAATCTAGAGTTGCTAGCCAGGTCTTGATCATAAACTAGTACCATGTTTCGATTTATATTAATATCATATGATTCAGTTCGTTTTTTTTTCTTCCTGTTTTTGTTTCTGAAAAAAAAAAACCAGAATTTGTTTGTGTTTGTATATCACAGTTAAAATGGAATTTTTTTTGTAATTTTTTCAGTATAATACATAGGTTAGGTCCATTTTCGACCGGTCTCTAAAGTTTTCAGCGACCCGATTCAGTCCTTAGAAAATTTTACGGTTTAGTCCCCGACATTAAGTCGGTCGTGAGAAGCAAATAGAGAGGGGATATGATTCGGGAATATTTTTAAAATTTAGATACTAAATCAAGATGGTTTGTTCCCATTTCAGTCCTTCAATTTTTAAAACTATTTCGGATTCGGTCATGTCTGTTTACTTTTTATGACCGACTTAACGTCGGATGCATTCCCCAAATTTCTCAATAAAATTTAGAAATGGAAAGACCAATTTTTTGGCTTTTAACTTTTCAGACTTCTCAAGAATGAAATTTATTTTTTCCATGCAGTATTACGAAGGCATGACATGGTTGTCTAAAAACGAGAAATACTTATATGATTTTGGTTTGGATGTCATTTATATATCAACTCAAAGTAAATACAATATCTTTTAAATAAAATATTTATAATTTTATTCTAATCATATTGAGTTGGTCCATACGTGAGGGCGGATATTAATTATGTCTTAATTTTATAACTGCAGATGGGATTTATTGGAAAGAAATTAGACATTGATTTTATAATATCCCCTGGAGATAATTTCTACGACAATGGACTAGCATCTGCGGATGATCCCTTCTTTAAAAGATCCTTTACTAACATTTACAGGGCTAAAAGCCTTCAAAAGCCATGGTACATCGGTAAAACCTCGTACTTAAACCTCAATCATCACAATACTTCATTTCATTAACTATATATAAAAAATTAAACCAAAAGTTCATGATAAATATCAGAGTTAAAATGCTATAAATAAAAATATTTAGATAAATAATTACAATGCAATTATTTCAAGAAAGTGAGGATTTCAAAAAATAATACACTTATCGAGTTTAATATAATAATAATTATTACAATGCTCGGTTCATTGATATTCAAGAAATGATTCGCTCGATCAAGAAAGGAGATACAAAATTATTTACATGTTTAAGATATACATTCTTTTCTATGAGAGAGATATAATAAATGCAAAGGTGGCAAGGGTACTTTGTGGTGAAATGTTTTTGATAATCTATATATATTTTATATTCGTCGATTGGTGAACTGTAAATTTTGGTAATTCATATATATTTTATATTTGTCGATTACTGAATTATGCATTATTACATTGCTAGGCGTTATTCCGAATTGGAATAAAAAGAATAGTAAATTTGCATGATTCGACTTTATCAAAACAAAAAAAAAAAAAATCAACATGATTCGAAAAATCAAGAATCATGAAGAAAACCATTAGATTGAGTAAAACAGATCCAAATACACGTAATCGAACAAACCTTATTTCAGGAAAAACCTAATTTGATGTTAACAAGAATCATCAGAAAGTAACAACACAAGAAATCAAGATGTTCCAGATGAACAAAATAAAAGAAGAAATGTTCCACCAAGATCTCGAACTTGGTTACTGGATACGATGTTTAATGTCCTCACCACTAGACCATGTTCGACAAAGTTGCTAGTAAAATATAAATTACACAACATTTTATAGTTTAGTCTAAATTTCACTTTGCAACCATACTTTTTGAAAAATTATAGTTAACATCCTGAACTTTAATAAATTGTAAAATTTTATATCATCTTGACTCGATTTTGTATTTTTATCGAAGATTTATCGCCGCATTCGATCACCGTCTTACATACTCAAATTTTGATTCATTTAAGCTAGTTCTTCCAAATTTTTGAAACACAAAATGATATTTTTAGTATAGAAATTCTCTAGTTAACGATTACGAAAAATAGAATTTTGAGACCTTAAATATTTATTTTGATTTTAAAAAAAAATTGCAGTAGCTAGTTTAAGTGGCTCTAAGTTTGAATATGTAAGGCGATGATGAAATGCAGAGATAAATTTTTGATAAAAACACAAAATCAAGTCAAGAGGATGCAAAGTGTTACAAAGTGAAATTTTAGTATTAGTTTATTTAAAATGGTGATATGTTTTAATATTAAGTTGATGTATAAATATGGCCCAAACTTGGAAGTATTTCCTGTTCCGATACCCTTTCAATTCTTATTATTAGCTGGCTTTTCATTTGGTAAGCGATATATGATGAAAATTGATATGCGAAAAAGATGACTAAGAACTGAATATAATTGAGAACTACAAGTGTAATAACATACATATTGTTTTCTTGATGAGAAAAGTGTTAGGAAACCATGATTATCTGGGCAATACAAGGTCGCAGGTGAGTGGAGAACTTAGAAAATTCGACAACAGATGGAATTGCAAGAGAAACTTCATAGTCGAAGCAGGGATTTTGGATATGTTTTCATTGACACAACTCCCTTTGTTGATGAGTACTTCGAAAACCCGAAGAAGAAGAACTTCGACTGGAAGGATATCTTGCCGAGGGAGAATTACCTCTCTGCTCTTAAACAAGTAAGCTCTATGTAAATGTATAAAAACTTACTCTGAAGGTGAAAAAGATTGATGGGTATGTTTACAAAATGAAATGTAAAAAAACTTTTTCAAATTTAGCAATTAATATCGAAATGGTACCTTTTCAAATTGAGATAAAGCCTTTTCGAAATGACGTCTTTTTAAATTAAAAGTCATGTTCTTTCGTAGTGGTTATTTGAAATCTTTAAATATGTGGGAATAACATTTGGATTCACAATTTCATAAAAGTGTTCTTGAAAGGCTTTGTTATATAATGAGGTAAACAATATTACACTCAAAGAAGTGTACTTTTATCACGTCTTAAAGCCATTTATGTTCTCTGTTTCCTAACAAAAACATACATTATCAACTCTTTATGCATGTGGGATTCCTTAAATCTAATAAATGGAATTAGTAGGAACTGGATTTGGGGCTGACCAAGTCGAGGGCTCCATGGAAAATCGTTGTTGGACATCATACAATAAGAAGTATTGGACATCATGGTGATACTCAAGAAATTGTTGACCAAATTCTCCCAATTCTTGAGGTATTAAGCATAGCTTTAAATTAAATTGTCCTATGTGTATATTATTCTTTTTCTTGTATGTATATGATGGCTACTCATATCCAAACCTAGTTTTATTTTGGCACATATGGCTTTAGAGGTGAGCATTTGGCCCGTTCAGTCACCCAACGAACCGAATTTTCAAAAACTAACCTAATTTTGGCAATAATCGAACTGAACGATTTTATTGAAATGTGATACGACAAATATCGGATAGTTATACGGTAACAAAAGTAACCGATAGTATTTTAAAAAAAATATATAAAAAAAAATTAAATAATTTGATTTTAAAATTAATATTTATAAAAAATCAAAATAAAAAAATCAAAAAGAATAAGACTAATTGATTTTAAAAAAAATTTAAAATTTAAAAAAAAACATTAAAAACTATTTTAATAATTACCTTGGTAATCGATATTTTTAAAATGAAAATCGAACCGAATCGAATTAATCAAACTAATATTTTAAAAATAAAAATTAATTACTGAACTGATCGAATAAATTTTCGAATTAATTCATTTCACCGAAGTCTTGCTCACCCTAAATGGATTTGGCATACAGGTTTTAAATATGCCCATCCTCTCACAAACATAAAGATGAGAAGGACCCACAATACAAAATATATTAAATCAATATAAATATCCTCTTGAAATTCTCCAATCCCCCCTCATTCCCATGAGAAAAAAAAATAACATTCTGTCCATGGCTGGACAAATGTTAAAAATGATATTACATAATCAAATTTGGAGCCTTAATGAGTTAATTTCAGGCACACAAAGTGGATATGTACATCAATGGACATGACCACTGCTTGGAACACCTTAGCAACTCACGAGGGTAAAACACAAATCTTCAAAATGCTGAGATTTCAACACGTAGACTACTGTTACTGTTTCTAAATCACAAGTTTTGATACAGTTCGCCGCAATTCTTTACAAGTGGGGGGGTTCAAAGGCTTGGAAGAACGACGTTCATCACGGAATCCATGGCAACATCACACATTTCTATTATGACGGGCAAGGCTTCATGTCTGTGAAGATTACCCATGAAAGGCAAAAGTTGTATTTTACGATGTTTCGGGAATCATATGTATTACATAAACCTCAGACCAGAGCCAAAAACAGACCACAGCAAAAACATGTATATATGATATTATTTACATCTTATGTAAGTAATAAATAATGGGGTATGTTGTAGTTTAGTTTCTGATGTGTGTACATAATCGATATGTTGCATTCATGCTTCGCCGACACTGTCACGATGGTTGTTGTGACGTTTTTCGGAACCGTCGCAAAATGATTAAAAAAATGATTTTTTTTTTAAAAATTATATTCCATAAAAAATTTTGATAAAGTTACACACTCATTTAGCCTGAAACTTTACCGTGTTAGCTACCGTTTTCGTAATGGAATGACTGTTCCCGCCATTCCGCAAACGATATTGCGAACCATGGTTGCATTGGCTTTGGTTTTAGACTCAGTTGTTACCATGTTAATTTTTTTCGGCATAAACTTAAGCATTCCTAATCGATGTTATTAAAAACCCACAAGACATGTGTAATACCCTTGTCTCACAGTGATTGTGGATGAAAATTTATAGTAGTTTATAAATGCTTACAATGGACTATTATAGCAACTTGGGTTAACCATTTTCGTAGAGCGGAGACGGATACGAAGTAATTGCTATAGGCCCATTGTAAAGTCGCGTTTGAGCGGGCTGGGCCAGGGGCGTGACAACATGGGTCTAGGCTTAAGGCTCAACTCTTGCACCTGACTCAAGCTAAGTAGCCAGCCCTTTGATGAACTGCGTGCCTTGAAAGTGAATCTTATTCTTGGTGAGCGCCTTTAAACACACATAATATGCAAGGATGATAAACTAAAAAATGGTAATTTATTTTCACTTATACATTGATGAATAACTATTTTGCTAACATATAATAGCTGATAAAGCGATGAAATTTTCTTGAAATATCTCTAGCATATTATTCATCTAGACCCGCTTTGCCTTGGTTTGTACGGTAGCTTTGCACATTTGTGTGCCCCAAACTTCTAACAATTAGGGTAAATATAAAAAAAAAATGGTCACATAGAATAGAGATCTTTGCGATACTAGTCCCAAACTTTGAAAACTAATTAAATATAGTCTCGTGAAAATTGTTTTAATAAAAAATAGTCTCAAACGTTTGTTTGTAATCAATACTAGTCCCAAACTTTTGTTTTTAATAAAAAAAATGGTCTCAAAGCCCCCTATTCAATTATGAGACAACTTTTGTTAAAAAATAATTTTTGTGAGATTAAATTTGTTAAAAACATTTATCTGAGACTATTTTGATTTGTAACAATTTTCGTGGACTCTATATTTGATTAGTCATAAAAGTTTGAGACTAATATTGGAAAATTATATTCTAAGGACCATATTTGAAATTTGCCCTCATAACTACCATCATAATGATTTTAGCAGTCAATATTGGTCCTGATCATATGTATAATCTCCCAATTGATTATCACTATTGTAAAGAAAAATGAAAACACATACCTTCAGCTAGTATAGAACTAGAGGTATTAAACATGCCGTGCCGGTTAGTAAGTCGGGCTGGCCCGACATGTTTTGGAAACATGTTGTGTCGGTACTTATCTTTGCCAAAAAGGGAGGCCCGACGTGGCCCGTCGGTGGCCGTGTCGGGCCGTCACATCCTAATTCAATTTTTTATTTTTAAAAAAAAATTGTAATTTTTTTAAAAAATATAATTTATATTAATTAAATAACAAGAAATAGATTGACACAACATACGTGGAATATTCAAATTTATTGACTATGAAGTGAATACTATAAATCAAAACTTAATGGATACATCATATCCTCCTACACAAATATGAAAGTAAAAAAAAACACAAAATAATAACGTAAAACAACCAACTTTCTCATTTTCATCAGAAGATATATCATGTCCTCTTATACTTTGTAATCGGTTGTCGGCATTCAACCAATCTTTCAAAAGAATATACATCTCTACGTTTTTGCTTTAACTCTACATTTTTTTTCCACAAGAACTCTCCTACATGCACTAAAACAAGACTCAGATGAAACTGTGGATATCATAGGCATTAGTAGATCACGTGTCATGATGAAAAACACTGGCCAAAGTTTAGCATTGTATTTCCACCATGTCAAATATAAAATGTTTCTAATTTTTGTTCACTAAAATTAATTACCTAGTTTAAATATAATTGAAGCTCAGTCAATGAAGATGTAGTAGAAGAAGTCGAAGTAGAATCTTTTTTTCTTCTTAACATTGTCCACACAGAACTTTTAGTACTAGTATCACCACTACTACCACTTTCTCTTGAAAATGATATAGAATTATGTACTGAATCATATAAAGAAAACAAAGAAAAGAAACAATTATTAAGGTTTTCTTTTTCTTTCATTAAAATTAATATTATCATAACCATGTTAGAGTAATAAGATTCAATATAATTTCTACACTAATAATTTAATCTATGATCAAAATTGCGGCCAAACAATTCAAAGATGAATAATTTTCCAATATTTTTTTAAATTTATACTACATTGATTCAACGATATTTTGAAAAAAAATGATCTCCTCTATATAATGCAAAACATTCACCAATTTCATAAATTTTATTTAAAAATATTGAATAGTTGGATAGTAACACCCCGTAAATAATTTAGTAGCATCATAAAAATGTTTCAAGAAATTTAAAATAGTAGAAGTAGTTTCCCAATCATTTTCATAAATATGAAAACAATGTAATGACATCTTTAAGGTAAATATGATTGCAACATTAATATGTGAAATCCATCTATTAGGAACATCATAAGGAAAATATTTATAATTTTTACCATGAGAAATGCATAAATTTTAAAGTCTTATTTTCTAGAACTGAACCATTAAGAATTTAAGAGTGTTTTCTATTTTTTTCTAAATTAGGCTCAAGTGGTTTCAAACAATATGCACACACAAATTTAAATATGACATGCACAATGAATATGAAAAAGATCACCATTAAATTTGGTTTCAAATAAGCTTTTAAATGGGTAATTGCAGTGATATTAGTTGTATTATCAAAAGAAATAGAAAATATTTTATTACTAATATTATATTCATTAGTACTTGAATAATGATATTTGAAATAACTCCAAACATATGAGGCCAATCAGTTTTTGCAAATCTAACATCTTTTTTATGTCACACCAATTTATCGTCAATCTAACGTCCTATAACATATATATATGCATTTTAATATAAGTTGTCCAAATATCATTGATTAGTGCTACTTTTGAAGAAAGATTTGATAATACAATTGCTTTGTATTAGTGAAATTTGTGAATGCATCCAATTTAATAATATTTCTTGAAAAAACTTTTATGTTGAAGTTGCAAACCTAAATGAACATAATTAGTAAATTTTGCATACGCTCCGATTGCAAAAAGGTTTCTCCGCCCATACTGTGTTTAATTCTTTCATATATCTTTCAACGAATAAGTGAAAACCCTAAATTCGAATACAACTACCACCACTATGAAATTGGTAAATAGTAGTTTTGGTACCATCATTATGTTCTCTTTCATGCTTAGCATATACATAAGTAAATGACACGTCTCACCTGAAGAATTATATGTATATCTTTTTTATATTTTTTTACAACTGCTCTTATACCATTTCCCTCAATATTTTTGACATGAAATAATTGCTACACATTACAAGTTCTTTGTTTAGAAGTTTTTTAGTTGATGGTGAAATATTTGGTATAATTTGTTCTTCGTTTTGATATTGACTAATTTCATTATTATAGTTTAAATTATAAGACGAATAGACCATTATGTAAAAGCAGAGTCATGTCAAATTATTTAATATAACAAAAATAAATGTTATCAAATGTTTTGCTTTTGATAGCTTCTGAACTTGTGCCTTATCTTGCCAAATATCGAACTTCGAACTTCTTTCTTCTTACACAATTAAGAATATTGACCTTAAAGATTGAGAAAATAAATTGTGAGGATACAATGATCTCAACACTCCATTTATATAAACAAATAAAAAATGAAAAAAGGGCAAAGACTTTGAAAACGTCAATGAAATGTCATTTTTTGACCGTTTGTAATCCACGCTCTAGCGCCGAATATGTGGCGCTAGGGTGTCAACTGTTTTGTGGTCTCTGGCTTCTGTCGATAGGGCGTCGATTGTATGTGGTGCTAGTGCGCCACATTTTAAAAAAATAGGTCGTGCCGATATGATTTGTGGGCCAATATTCGTGGCCCAAACGACTTGTTACTGTAACATAACGGATCGTGCCCATGAAGTGCCGGCACTTTTGACAACTCTAATTTTGTCGGGGCATCACAGTTTTGACCTTCTGTTAAATCTTAATTAGAATCTTTAAGAAAATGATAACTTCAATTGATATATTTCCGAAAGATAAGATTGTCCATTCGAAGACCAAAACCTTGATGATATTAGATATTCCTAATATATTTCACATTAAAAACATATACGCACAAAAGGATGACATGAACAAGTTAGATGTACGAACCTTGTCGTCTTTTATCTTATGACATGGCTTCGTACTATAAAGTATTTGTAATAATAATTTTTAACTTTTAAGATAAACAAATATAACCCGCAATTTTTTAAAAACAAAGTAGTCCCTCCCCCATGCGTATTTTTACAAATATAATCCCACAAAGTTATTTTTTTTTATCAAAAAAGTGATCCCAAAATCACGTTTTTGTTATGGGAAATGCACGATGCATGTTCGCTTCATTCTTTTTTAATGGAAAGATGGTATTGAGACAACTTTTGTTTAAAACAACAATTTTCGTGAGACTAATTTATTTTTAAAGTTTTGGAACTATTATTTCCTTTATCGTTTTAAATTATTACATAACCTCTTAGATAGTATACATCACATTTCACTTCTAAGTAAAATAAAACAACCAAAATAATTATAATAGGATATTTTAAATTATGTAGCAGCACAAAAATCATATTTCGACAGTGATTCAGACTACACCGGAGCATATTCTACTTAGACATTTCAAATCCATCGAAGCGAAAAATTCAAATAACAGTGTTATTTGGTAGGAGACAAAGTGGGTGATGATGGAATGTCCACACCTCCTTTAGTTGAGAATACATGTAATCAATGAATGCCATTGATTCTTGTTGTGGTTCTTCCATCGATTCCTTCAGCTTGTTTAAGGCCATGCAGTATGCTTCCTGCAATCAAGATTAACTAAAAATTTCCATGGAGATATATATAGAAAGATCTGTTCTTGATCTTACCATAAACTGGTCTAACCCTGGTTGATGAGACATTTAAGCTGGTTTTGATCATCAGATGCTATTGGATCAATAACACTGTCAGTGTTATCCATGTTGCAGCAAAGCTACAAAATCCAACCTTCAGCATAGTGCAACAGCATATATAATAATTCTTGCATATAAAAAACATTTTTTTTTATCAGAAAAGAAAACATAATATTAATAGACATCAGTCTTGCAACAAAAACTGAACTATTAGATTTGATAAGATAATCTTATGCACCACCCATTAAATCCTACACATACAAGCTAAACATTCTAGGTTATTATGAGATCGTACAAGCATTTGGATTTTCGAACCAATCAGAGAGTGTTTTGCTTTAGCCCCTAAACTTTGAGCTTAATCTTCTCAACCTCGCCACCTAATGCTAAATAACAGCATTTCCATTCAAAGATTCCAAAGTTTCCATTTCAAGATTCCAAGTTGTCCACTGTCAGCAAATTTCAGATTTTCTTGCCAATGGCTTTATGTGCAGGGGCGGATGTATTAAGGGGCAAGGGGTTGTGCGGATGTATTTTGACCCATAAATTTTTTCGCACCCTTGTGGGTTAAATGACTAATCATTTGGTTTTAAAACTACAGATAAAACATATTAATCTCATAATATAATTTGTATATTCAATTACCATATATATCACTAATATTGCGTTTGGATGGATCATTTTGCTCTTAAACATGAATTTGAATAACAGATTTCTTGATTTAATATACGCGAAATGATATGCTTAAATCAGAATCTAAAATACAAACAAAAATATTTCTGGATTTCCACGAATTCGAAATTAGAATTTTTGAAATCCTTACAATCATATGTTATGGATTTCAAATTTGTATGATTCAAATCCATCGATTGAAACAAAGCCCAACCATTAGTGACTCTGGTTACGCTCTCACGTTGTTTATGTGTGTACTGTCGTATGTTTTACAATTTTTCTAATTATCTCTGTGTAAGTAACTTGTAACTTGTGAGGGATTTGAGAATCCATCGTGCTCTTGTTTTAATAATATTTTGTCTTAACAAAAAAAAACCAGGGCTAACTGTTTATCAACTGAATTTTCTTGAAAGTTCCAAGATTTCAGTTATCTCAGCCCATCCCCGCTAAACAAAAGAAGAAGAAGTGATGGCACTACCTTCAAGCATTCCAAATGAGACTGAACCAAATCCCCATACAAAGCATGGCACGAAATCTCTCTCTTCAAAACACTAATATCACCATTAATATCTTCCTCTTCTTTTCCTGCATTCTTCATATGATCGCCATCAATAAGAGTAGAATACCTGCACGCATCTTTCTCTTTACAGTAACATTCTCTTTCCATGATTTAAATGTTCCAACTAAAAAGTTACCAGCATCCATATATAGATAGATACAGAAGATATGAATGGATCTGTTTTTTGGAAGGGTGTGTGGTTGATGATGACAGATGAATGATCGATCAATTAAATCAGTCAGAAAACTTGAAACGAGTGTGGTCGATCTTTTTGCCTCGGCATTTATAATCTCTTACAATGTTTCTTGAAAGGAACTTTTCATGGGTTTCTTGGAGAGGAGGCGAGGCCTCTCATCTGATCTACGTACAATCAAATCATGTTCAAATCAGTTGTTTCCACTGTTCCATTTGGTCCCATTCTAATTCTACTTGATCATCGTGTCTCATCTTTTCTTGCCAAATTAATGTATTCGAAATAGTTATTATACTGTTTTTAGGGTTTCTTTCAGGTTTCCTTGTTTAGCAAAATCCTTTTTATACCAAACAATCTACGAGAAAAAAGTTAATTTTATAAATGGTCATATATATATAAATTTTTGCAATATTAGCCTCAATCTGATTAATCAAATATATTTTAAAAAAAATTATTTAGTCAAAATAGTCTCAAACTTTTGTTTTAATCAATATTAGTCTAAAACTTTTGTTTTTAATAAAAAAAGATCTTAAAGCCCATATTTAATTATGAGACCACTTTTGTTAAAAAATAATTATGTTGGATTAATTCGTTAAAAACATCTATATTAGTTTATTTTTTTATTAAAAATTTTATGTGAGACTATATTTGATTAGTTTCAAAACTTTGAGACTAATATTAGAAAATTTCATATTCTATGGGACCGTTTTTGAAATTTACCCGAAAAAATATAATAATAATTTTTTTTAATGAAATTATACAAATATTGTTAAAAATTATTTATTTTCTAATAATGTATTTAAATGTGCATGACTGCATGTTTTGTTTTGAGTCTTTAACTTATCACTTGTAACTAAACATTCTTCTTTGTATCATGCTAAAATGGAAAAATTATTTTTTCTTTATTAATTAATATATATGGGGAATAATGTTTAAACGATAGTTAATATATATATTTATTTATATAATGCACTCTAATAATATGATTTTGTATCGAGTTTTTTTTTCTCATTTTTACTCACCCAAATTGCTCAAACATGTGGCATATTAAAATAGAATGTTAATACTAACCTTTACCTTTATTATTGTCACAAGGTTAAATTTAGGCGTGATCATGTAAATTTTCCAACTCGTTTATTTGACTAATATTTTAAATAATCATCTATATATATATTATCCTTAAGTACATCTCAACTCTTGAATTAACATATTCAATTTAAAAAATATCATTTCAGTTGTTAATACGACTCAGAACTAAGGATGACAATGGGCAGGTCTAAACCCGGCCCCTATTGAACCCAACCCGCCGGAGAGATTTTGAAATGGGTCGAGTCCCGGGTTTGGCCAAACCCACCCCGGACCCGCCGTGTTATACATATATTAACATGACAGGTAATATAGGTAGACAGATGTCTGATGCACATGATGAGACATCTAGGAGTTTCAGAACTCGGCGAAATCGAGCTTAGGTTTGGTATTATGAGTTTGATAGTTGTTAAAGAATTTTTAACTACGTTTTAATTTGCCGGAGTTATGTCCAGAGTATCTGTATTTAAGTATTACATTACTGTGAAGTTTTATATTTGATGCTTATGCGATGACATGTTTAATTGTGAAACTCCTATAACCTTGTTATTTAAATCCGTCATTCGATCCATAAAACAGTTGAGATTCGGAGTGACAGATCATCTAGCCGAGGAGCTGGAAAATTACATATTTTCAGTACTATGATATATGTAAGATCGAAAACACGCGTTGATAATTTTTTATTAATCTCCCACTGTTGACGTAAAAATAATCATTGTGTGATTAATATTCGATATACATTTTACTTCTTTTGATTGAATAATAAAGTGCCATTATTTAATTTATATCAAAACGCATGTGTTTATATTAAGAAATTGATATTTTGAAGGGAATGAGAGTAATTTTGGTAGCTTAAATATAGTTTTACATGGCTTATTATAAATATTTACTAGATAAAACATGAAATTCAATCACAAAACTCAATTTTTGTGCTTCAAAATTGATTTTTAGCTAATAAACATTTTTTTAAAAAAATAAAAAGCAAAAAAAAAAAAACAAGCGGGGTGTGGCGGGTTTGAGATAACCTTTTTTTGTAGCGGGATGGATCTTGGGTTTCGCTAAACCTATCCCAACCCGACCCGTTGCCATCCCTATTTAGAACAGTGAGCCCCTCGAATAGCATCGATTTTTCCCTATTTGAGATGCCGACCTTATTGGCGACTTCAGATTAATAATTGTTCGCATTCTAAAAAGACAACAAATGTGTGGCTATGTTGGCCAAATGATTCACCTATTGTGAAGGCGTTTGGTCAAAAGCAACGTTTTCTTAAACGCTTTTATTAAAAAAAAATGTGTTTTGGGTAATTTGTTTTTTTTGTTTTTAAAAAAACACTTAAAAAAGGTAAACTAGCCTAAAATCCTTAAATTCAAACTTTCTTTACTTAACTTAACTCTCCTTATCCATTAATCTAATTCCCAACTACTCCCAACCATACTTTCATATTCATCGTAACTCCCTACCCTACCCACAACACAACATTATATTACCATTATAAAGTTAAAAGAGATTATTTGCATGATATCCCCTAGAGTTTTAAATACTTTTCAAATCTTACCCAAAGTTTTACTCTTTTTTCTAATTATCTTTTCCTTCGCGATCTGTCTTCGTAAAATGGTATCAGAGCCTAGGTTTATTCTGAAAATATTATAATAATATCTTTAATATTAATTTGTAACATATACGGAGGAGAAATTCAAGAATTATTATGGATCAAAACGAATGTTCGTGGTGCAAGTCATACAGGTGGTACTTCCAGAAATTGGAAGAACTAAATCAAGTATATCTGGCTGAAGCTAAACACTTCAACCAGAAATGGAATATTCTACTGAAAATTGGTGCTAGCCCATCTAGCATATCCCAGTATCAAGAAAAGGAGAAGGTGGCGAGGAACCTCTACAGGATGAACCTCAAACAACATTCGAGTTAACCGAGGCCCAGGAGAGAATTCATCCTGAGCACAATCACATGATTCCATATCCCAACCACTTAATAGGATTCAGAACAGACGAATAGGATGCGAGAACCAACCTTTCGAGCCAGATTCTTCTAAGATATCCCAAGATCTTAGAGAATCCAGAAGACAGTGCAGCGTTATGGATACCTACAATACTATGTGCCTGAACATATCCTCAGATTCAGAGTCAGATGAAGATTATGATTAAACATCAGGAGGAATTCTTGAAATCTTCGAGATGTTCAAACCCGAGTTAA
>CAJQUN010002852.1:0-21579 GCA_907163345.1 Haberlea rhodopensis | reverse complement strand
TTTTGAACAACATTATGAAAAGTATGTTTTTAAATCTCAACAAGTAATGTGACATGATCATGAAGAAGGACCTGAGAGCAAGAACGTGCTACGTGTGTATGAGACACCACTTGATTTGGCGGGGCAAAGGCTACATGATGTGGGCGTGCCACATGCATGAGAGTCACCTCTTGATCCTTAAGAGCAAAGTGTATACCACGGGAGCCACCTCTTGAATCCAATAAGTCGATATGTGAATATGTGGAGATATGTGTTTATGTGTTTATATGCCAAGATCTATGATTTTGATAAAGAAAGGTTTAAAATGATTTCTGCTATGAAAATGTATGTGTTTTTACTATGTTCAATCGGCCCCTACTTGCTGAGTATTTCCAAATACTCACCCCTTACCTCCCCTCCCAGACAAGGACGAAAAGTAGAGATCGAGGAAGAATTACAAGAACAATTTTGGAGATGATGATCCACGAAGAACCTCCAAGAATTTATTAGTTTTATTTACGCTTCCGCATATTTGATTTAATCGAGACAATTGTATTTTGTAATATCAATTGTAAAAGACGATTATTATTCTATGGAATGAATAGACTGGTTTTTATCATAGATCTGTACACGAGGTTTGTTGATTTTGAATTAATGTTTGGAATCAATGCCCGGTGTTATCGACCCCGATTTCGGGGCGTGACAGCCCAACCTCGAATAAGAGATTGAAGCTTGACTACTCCTCTGAGTGCTCGTAATGCTTTCCTTCCCTGTAATCGTCATTAAAAAATGGTAGAGGATTTCGTCACTTGTGTATAAAAGTTATGCATGATGTTATTAGAATTTAATGCATTGGACCATACTTCTGGTTTGGCATGAATGGTGTCTTTGAAGTATAAAAAATCCACTATGTAGTGTTGAACCCGCGTAAGTTTGTTTGTCTTGATATTTTATCCAATTACAAAATGTTTACCATGGACACCTGATCGAACAGATTATCATTCAAAAAGAGAGCATTATTGAAAAATGTACTAGATAGCCTCGAAAAGCTGCTTGAATTCTGGTGGCGGCAAAATCTTGAATTGCCCTGTTGTATTGATAACATATTTCTGGACTATTAACATGAATATCGGATTCTGCAGATTTTGATCTTCATTCCCATGTTGTTGAGCATAATAGTGTTCGTAGTGAGGCTCCCAACAACTGGAGCAACCGTCTCAACTGGCACAGTTGCAGCAAATTCACACTGTTCTGCATCTGCTTCAACCTGTGGTCTTTGTCTTGGTGCTGATAATGGGGCTAATTGCTTCGTCTTCAGCAACTTGATCATCCATCTCTTTTCTTCTCCTTCTGACGGCAGACCCAGAAATAAAATTTGCGGGGGCAAATTTTATTAATGATAATTAAGGGTTGAAAAAATTTGGGGGTGCAAATTACCCCCTAGTTCTGTCCCTGACTGTGATGAATTGAAATGGATCAAAGACATGTATTATTTCAAATCCAAATTTCAAATTCATTCTCAAATCAATCTCTTCATTCAAATGAAATCCATCAATCAAACATAACATTAAAGAATTTATATATTGTAGGACAATATCACTTGGCGTTGCTAATATAATTTTTTTTGAATTAAAAAACATGTCGATTGTGCAATAGTTGCACGTAGAAAGAATTTTAAAAAAATAAAAATAAAAAGGGTTTATTCATGTATTTCAAAATTGATTTACTTTCGAGTTTTGATGTTGTGCCGAGTTTGAGCAATACGAGTATTAGAGTGTCACTTCTGAATATATTTATAAATTGATATAATTAAATATCATATTTGACGGTAATTTTATCGTTGTAAGGTATATAATGTAACAAATATATTATTTGGTACTATGGATGAGATGAGATGAGATAAATTAGTGTGAGAATGTAAAATTATGGCTCATAACGCATGAATCAAGTATACCATACAGTGTCGAAAGTCGCTATTTAATTGATATGCATGTGTATTTTGCAAAATAATATAAGATTCTCAAGAAAGTTATTGGTCAATTGGGTCCATCAGATAAACACTAATGAATGGGCATGATAATATAACTAATCCCAAGTAGGGGTGAAAATTGAAACTGAAAAGCCTAGAAATTCAGTTTAACATGGTGAAAATCTAAAATAGGCAAGAAGACTTAAAATAGTATAGGGGTATTATAATAAATACTACGCTCCAGCAAAAGAATGAAGCTAGACAAGCTTGACGGTTTGGATATATATTTCTTTATCTAAGCAAATGCGATTCGAACTCGAGTTTAAATGAGCTTTATACATGTTAAGCCCGAAAGCTCAATACATAATCTTAAATATATATAATTCCAATAGTGTGACGGTCTAATATTGTAGATATGAGAACAATTCAAGAACAATAACTATTGTAGCTCTGGACGAGAAACTTGGAAAGAAAAAAAAATTAAATTCAAGCAACTTCGAAATGGTCTATTTACATTTTACCCTCTTCATTTCACTTCATTTTATCTAAACACTCCGGAACCAATAAAAAGATAAAAAGAATTGAAGAAAAATCTATTATCTGAATATTGATTTTTACTCTCTAAAACTTATATCATGTTTGATCGTTGAACTCAACTTCATTTTTTTAAAAAAAATTGAAATAATCTTAATATTTTTTGAAGACCAGAAGCACACTTGCACTTCGTCTTATGGGCCTAATTATTCAACAAACATTTAGATGGGCCACAATCTTTTACATAAGAACTCACCCAAACCTTGACCCGATTTGTACCACTATGATTTTAATATATATTATAAAAAGTTGAAAACAAAAAATAAATCTCCCTTGAATCAAACCAAGTTAAGTAATATTTAAATGTTTATAGATTTATTTATATGCTCATAAAAATGAAAAAAAAAGGATCAATTATTAAATTTCTAAAGTTTATTTATTCACATAAATGTTTATATTGACCTTTCATGAATTTTTCGATTTAAAATGTTAAAATTTTGATTGATCTATTTCTATTTTGTGAAATGGACGACCTATTGTATACAAGCAATATGTCATGAATATTGATATCTCATGATCTCATGGTATGCCTTTTTTCAACTACCAATAATGCAACTAACTGTTAGGATTATTGGGTTTTAATCATTAAAAGCCCAATATTATTATTAATTTGTTAATGAGAACAAAATTATGGTAAGTTAATTATGAAAGGCAATTAGGCTAAAGAAATCCCACATTGAGTAATTGAGGCACTTATGGTTTGTTTCTATTGAGATACAAATCATTAGAGTGTAGTTAAGTAGAAAAGATGGGTGCCCCTCGCGCGCCGTCCGTCGTCCGCTCGGCTCGTCGCGTCTCGTCGCGTCGCGCGCGTGTCGCTGCCGCGAAGGCAGTCCTATCTTTTTACTACTCGGATTTCTGAGAGTACTACACACTTCTTAGTGTTCGAGTGAGTTGTGTCTGGGTTTCTGCTTCAACCCATACAGAGGTGTTTGGGACGTTGTACCTTGGAACTCTCTTGTCCAGGAGGCCAGAAGTTGTAGGCGGGCAATTTAGAGTTTACGGGCACACGGTTTACTGTGGCCTCGTCCAACAACAAAGTTTCTGCCCAGTTTATTTAAACTGTTTGCTGTAAGTTTTTACTGTTTCGAGCATTTTATTATAACAGAGTTGTGATCTTATGCTTTGTCTATTTGTTTTTAAGAAAACAGAACCAACAATCGTAAACTCTAAAACTTTTTTGTTTGTTGTTCTGTTTTATCAAAACTCAGCTTTCATATTTACTTAAGATATTGTTCATTAATTTTTCAAAGTTTAAACCTATTGTTTCAAAACTGCTTTGATATTATTTGTGCTCTCCTATTTGTGTTCTGTTTTAGCTAATGGCTGACCAGTTTACCCAACCACCTGCTGTGAATAATGAGATTCCGGTGATCAAATCTAGCGGTACTGAGGTCGCAATGCCAATTCTGAGAAGTCCAATGTCGTTTTCTCAATTTGAGAAACCGGAAAAGTTCAAGGGTTCCAACTCTAAACGTTGGCAACAAAAGATGATGTTCTTCCTTACCACCTTGAACTTGACCAGGTTTCTGAAGGAGGAGAACCGGTGGGGACAAAGAGGATCCTCAATCTGCTGTGATAATTGAGTCCTGGATGAGTGCCGACTACCTTTGTCGTAACTACATACTGAATTCTCTTGACGATGCACTTTTTAATGTGTATTCCCCAAGGAGACTGCTAAGAATCTTTGGGACTCGTTAGAGATAAAGTACAAAGTTGACGACGCAGGCACAAAAAAATTTGTAGCCGGGCGATTCCATAACTATCGAATGGTAGATGGCAAGAGCGTTGTAGAGCAATGCGAAGAGCTGCAGCTGATATATCATGAACTTGCTGCCGAAGGTATGGGGCTAAATGATGCTCTCCAAGTGGCGATGATGATTGAAAAATTACCGCCATCTTCGAAGGACTTCAAGAGCTACCTAAAGCACAAGCGAAAGATGATGAGTCTAGAGGATCTTATCAGGAGGCTGCGCATCGAGCAAGACAACTGAAAAGTTGACAAGAAATCATTTGGAATGATTTCCAAGGCCAACGTGGTTGAAGTTGGGGACAACTCCCATGGGAATAAGCGCAAACGTACTTTTGAACCCAAGGGAGATACTCAGACAAGGAGGTTCACCGGTGACTGTTATGTGTGTGGTAAGCCTAACCATAAGGCCAAGGACTGCACTCAACGTCAAAACAACTGCACTCAATCTCAAAACAATGACGGTAAGAGGAAGATAGTCCCTTACAAAGGCAAAGGCAAGAGGCATGCACATGCCCACATTGCTGAGGACAATCTGAGCTCTGACATGGATGACATGCATCTGAGTGCTATGGTATCGGAGGTGAATCTTGTTGGAGGGAACTCCAAGGAATGGTGGGTGGACACTGGGGCTACTCGCCACATTTGCGCCAACAAATGGATGTTTAAGACCTATCAACCGGTGAATGATGAGCACTGCTACATGGGAAATTAGCAGTCTCAAAAGTTGAAGGCAAAGGGACGGTTGTGCTAAAAATGACTTCCGAAAAAGAGTTGACTCTTACCGAGGTGCTCCACGTGCCAGAGATCCGAAAGAATCTCATCTCCGGAGCAGTGCTGAACAAGAAAGGCTTTCGACTTGTGTTTGAGTCCGACAAAGTCATTATGTCCAAGGGTGGTATGTTTGTGGGCAAAGGCTACTTGGCCAATAACCTCTTCAAGATGAGTGTAATGACTTTAGCTCCTAAGGCTAAGTCTAGTGTAGATGTTGAGGTTGATGTTAATGCAGCAAATGAGGCTAGCACAAGCAAAAATAATGTAATGATTGTTGCCAATGTGGCTAATAAAACTTTAAAGTTTGATTATTCTTGCGAGTCTTTACATTTGTGGCATGGTAGATTAGGACATGTGAATTATAAGTCCTTACAAAGGCTAATGTCTCTTAATCTATTGCCTAAATTTAACATCAATCATAAACACAAGTGTGAGACTTGTGTAGAGGCCAAATTAACCAAGTCATCATTCCACTCAATTGAGCGAAGCACCGAACCGTTAAACTTGATTCATACGGATGTATGCGATCTAAAGTATGTACAATCTAGAGGCGGTAAAAATTATTCATAACATTTATCGATGATTGTACAAGATATTGTATGTCTACTTAATAAGAAGTAAAGATGAAGCAATTGATATGTTCATTCACTATAAGAATGAAGTTGAGAATCAACTTGATAAAAAGATTAAAATTCTTCGAAGTGATCGAGGCGGTGAATATGAGTCACCATTTGCATAATATGTGCTGAGAGTGGCATTATTCATCAAACCACTGCGCCTTATTCTCCCGAGCAAAATGGTATTGCTGAAAGGAAGAATAGAACGCTTTAGGAAATGATGAATGCAATGCTTATAAGTTCCGACTTACCTAGGAATTTGTGGGGAGAAGCTCTGCTTTCCGCCAACTATGTGCTAAACAGAGTACCACATAAAAAGTTGGATATAAAACGCCTTATGAATTGTGGAAAGGTCGTGCACCTAGTTACAAATTTTTAAGGGGTTGGGGCTGTCTAGCAAAGGTACCAATTCCTCCTCCTAAACGGACTAGGATAGGACCTAAGACAGTAGATTGTGTATTTATCGGATATGCGCAAGATAGTAGTGCCTATCGTTTTCTAGTGCATAAATCAGATAATGCAGAAATGCATGTAAATACTATCATTGAGGCTAGGGATGCTTCGTTCTTTGAGGAAATCTTTCCCCACAAAACTCCGACAATGCCTGAAACCAATGTTGAGAGAAATGTGGGGGATAGAGAATCTCAAGAGAATGTAGAATCGCCTAGACGAAGCAAAAGAGCGAGAAAAGAGAAATCTTTTGGCTCGGATTTTCTAACATATCTGTTGGAAAAAGATCCGACTACTTTCAAAGAAGCAATGTCTTCACAAGACTCTGATCTTGGAAAGAAGCGGTTAACAGTGAGATAGAATCTATCTTACATAATCATACTTGGGAACTAGTGGATTCCTGCAGGTTGTAAACCACTAGGCCACAAGTGGATCTTCAAGAGGAAGATGAAAGCTGATGGTACTGTAGATAAGTACAAGGCTAGACTTGTAGTAAAAGGCTACAGACAAACTGAAGGTGTTGATTATTTTGACACATACGCTCCTGTATCCCGAAAAACGTCTATAAGGTTAATAATTGCATTTGCTGCATTATATAACTTAGAGATCCATCAAATGGATGTTAAAACAACTTTTCTAAATGGAGAGTTAGAAGAGGAGGTTTACATGGAACAATCTGAAGGGTTTGTAGTTCCAGGTAAAGAAACGAAGGTGTGTAAACTTGTGAAATCCTTGTATGGATTAAAACAAGCACCTAAACAATGGCACGAAAAATTTGATAGCGTCATGCTTTCAAATGGGTTTAAACAAACCAATGTGATAAGTGTGTCTACGTGAAAGGAGACAATACAAACTATGTAATAATATGTCTATACATAGATGACATGATAATTGTTGGTAATAACGATAACATCAAAATTACCAAGAAAATGTTGTCACGAAATTTTGAGATGAAAGATTTAGGTCTTGCAGATGTGATTATTGGAATGAAGATCACCAAACATGCAGATGGATATTTTCTCTCCCAGGGTCATTATGTCGAGAAGATACTTGACAAGTTTGACAAGGGAAATAATACCATCGCTAGCTAGAACACCTATGGAAGTGGTGTCAAACCTTTGCAAGAATCGCGGAGAATGTGTGCAACAACTTGAGTACTCTAGAGTCATAGGCAGTCTAATGTGCCTCATGGATTGCAGTTGCACTAGACCTGATATAGCTAATTATGTCAATACATTGAGCAGATATACGAGTAATCCCAGTTATGAGCACTGGAAGGCAGTAGTTCGAGTTCTTAGATATCTAAGATATACTTCCAACTACGGACTACATTATACGAGATACCCAGCAGTAATTGAAGGGTATTCAGATGCGAATTGGATATCGGACTCCAAAAATATAAAATCTACGAGTTGATATATATTTATAATTGGCGGTGCTGCTATTTCATGGAAATCATGCAAACAGACATGCATTGCTAGATCAACTATGGAATCTGAGAGTTCATAGCTTTAGATCTTGCGGCAGAAGAAGATGATGGCTTCGGAGTTTCTTGGAGGATATTCCATTGTGGTCAAAACCAATGCCACCCATTAGTTTGCACTGTGATAGTCAGTCAGCTATGGGAAGAGCACATAACAATGTGTATAATGGGAAATCACGACACATTCGTCGAAGACATAAATCCGTGAGAAATTTACTAAAAACCGGTGTCATTTCTTTAGATTATGTGAAGTCTACAGAAAACATTGCTGACCCATTTACGAAAGGTCTGACAAGAGATCGAGTAGAGGTTTCATCGAGGGGGATGGGTTGAAGCCCATGAAATTGATTTCCAACCATGATGGCAACCCAACCTGAATTGTAAAATCCAATTTGCGGGTTCAATGGGAAAACCGAATTTGGGGTGGGGGATCGAACAAAGCACTCGGGAAATTGAGTTCCTTACCTATTCCTGTGGTGAAAGAGTGATAGACCTGTACTTTGGGAAGGCTGAGCTCATGATCTTAATGATTCTTCTATCTCGAGATGATAAAGTGGGGTATTACAGGATACTCTTTAGGAGAAATCACCTATGTCGAATGTGAAGGGGCCGCTTCTATGAGATGACCTGAGGGCTAAATCTCTAGAGCATTCGATGAAAAATCCAAGGCAGTCCAGGGCCAAAATGGACAACAATGAAAGAACCAATATAGTGTGGAGATGAAGCTGTGTGTGTAGTTGTTGTCTTGTTATACATAAAACGTCGAACAGTTCAAGGCATCGCGTCCACTGGTTGACAAGTATATCCGATGATACTTTACTAAGGAAGGTTCAAGTTTAATCACCACCTATCCTGATGCAGTGGATTCTCAAAGTACTCTCAAATCTTCATCTAGGTGCATTGTGTAATTTTTTCGCCATATTGCATTCATGTGGGAGATTGTTAGGATTATTGGGTTTTAATCATTAAAAGCCCAATATTATTATTAATTTTGTTAATGAGAACAAAATTATGGTAAGTTAATTATGAAAGGCAATTAGGCTAAAGAAATCCACATTGAGTAATTGAGGCACTTATGGTTTGTTTATATTGAGATACAAATTATTAGAGTGTAGTTAAGTAGAAAAGATGGGTGCCCCTCACGCGCCGTCCGTCCGTCCGCTCGGCTCGGCTCGTCTCGACTCGACTCGCCACGCCACGCCACGCCTCGTCGCGTCGCGTCGCGTCTCGTCGCTCGTGTCGCTGCCGCGAAGCAGTCCTATCTTTTTACTACTCGGATTTCTGAAATGACTTTTCATATGCCTGACTTTTCATATTCTGCTGAGTATTAAGTTTGAGACTTTTTACCTACCTGCAGAATTGATGCCAGATTTAAGTGTGAGACTTAAATCCGAAATGAATATGATGTTATGTGTTGAGACTTTTCATCTAACCCACTATGCATTGTCATTTAAGTTGTGGCCTTTGGTAGGCCTGCTGTTGCAGCTATATAAGCTGCTCCAGCCTCATTCTTTATCTCATTCCGAATTTGCATTTGCATATCATATCATCTTCTTGAGAGTACTACACACTTCTTAGTGTTCGAGTGAGTCTGTCTGGGTTTCTGCTTCAACCCATACAGAGGTGTTTGGGACGTTGTACCTTGGAACTCTTGTTCAGGAGGCCAGAAGTTGTAGGCGGGCAATTTAGAGTTTACGGGCACACGGTTTACTGTGGCCTCGTCCAACAACAAAGTTTCTGCCCAGTTTATTTAAACTGTTTGTTGTAAGTTTTTACTATTTCGAGCATTTTATTATAACAGAGTATTTGTGATCTTATGCTTTGTCTATTTGTTTTAAGAAAACAGAACCAACACTAACCACCTAAACATTTACCATTTTGGCACTCGACATTTTAGATGTTTACGAATTATCAGTTTGTTAATGAAAATATTATAATTATCAGTAACCTTTCATTTTGATACTTATTGTTTTGTCTGCACATTTTATAGTTTTGACAATTATCAATTTGGCCCTGAAAATATTATAATTATCATGTTACTATGGACAATCTTTATAATTATCATATTGATTTATTCCATAACAGTGTTCAATTTTTACATAACAAACGAATTAAATCGAAGATAAAATTGTTAAAAAAAGATTGTACAAACAAACAACACGTGCACGGGATATAAATTAAAGTTTAACCCCCTAAAATAAATACTTGATGTGTTGGTGAAGCTTTTTATTTGAAATTCCATAAACATCTGTGCCACTTCCACGCTTTCAAATTCAATTCAAAATTCAAATTCAAAATTAAAAATTAAAAATTTGGTTGGGTCACATTTGGCATTCTCTCATCAACCCTCTCCTAGGATGTCAACAAGACGTATCTGGACGAGTTGGTCAAACCCGAGACCTAGCCCCTAAAAGAATCCCAGTCCCTCCCCGTCTTACCCCACCAATATTACCCAGTCTGAACGGGTTTAGGAGCGGGTTTAACCTTTCCCACCCCAAAAACTAGTTAACATAGCTATAAATTAATTTATTTTTAAAATCTATTACAATTTATCATGCACATGTAACTAAACTAAACAAAAAAAAATAAAAATCATGCATCAAAACTCAAAAGTGACAACCACATCAAATTAAAGAGTTAGTACTTACAATACAATATCACAACACACTATTAATTCTCAAATTTCACATCTCATAACAAAATAATATTTACTGCTGTCACTTTAATTTCTTAAATGGAAAAGAAAATATGAAAGTAATTACAGTATATCAGCATATTTTTCAATCAAAAACCCAGGGTCAGAGGGAACAAAGGCTAGATGACAAAAAATATATATAAGGGAAAATTACCAAAAACATCATATAGTTTGGTCCAAATTTCACATTGCAACCATTGTTTGCACGATTACAGTTTGCATCCTCAACTTTCATTATTTGTAACACTTTTGCATCCTTATTGATGTCATATGACATATTGACTTCCTCGGGTAAAATCCCCCCAAGAACCGAACAAGTCATATACCGAACAGAAAGACACCGAACGGGTAGCACCGAGCAAGTTTTTTACCGAACAGCTGCTAAACCCTCATCGGTTCCCTGGTTAAAGATTAGCGGAAGACCCATAGATAACTAACAAATCAACCCGCGTGAATAAATGTGCAGTAATGGGAAGCGGATTTCTCGGACACGTATGACCCCAATTAAGCCACGATCATAGGAGATCGTGTTCCGGATTTTCCTTGAACTAATCACCGGGAACAACCCTATAAATATTTGCAGATAGTCTCATTGAGAGAAAGACTCCGAGGAGAGCATATTTATTTCTGTTCGGTCATTTTCGTCATTTTTCTGGGATATTTTCATAGAGTCATTCGACAATTGCAATTGTAAGTCGTGTCACAAGAGTCATGTAATCGATAAAAAGTGTGATAGTGAAAATCATACTGGACTAGGTCCCGTGGTTTTTCTCTCAATTTTGGGGGCTTTCCACGTAAAAATCTTGGTGTCTTCCTTTGTTTTTCGTAAACACTAAACTCTACCATAAAATTGAAAAATACAGGATCACATCATTGGCGCCGTCTGTGGGAACTAAGGAGTAAAGACGTTGAAGCAAGAAGATTTCATCAAAATCCAGGGCAAGATGGTTAGAAGCCAGGGACGAGGAAGATGATTACTTTCCTCATAGTGGATGCACCTTCCTCTTACAATATAATATTGGGTCGTCCGGCGTTAGCTGCTTTTGAAGCAGTGGCATCTACTTACCACTTGAAGATAAAGTTTCCAGTATGAGAGGATGTTGGACAATTAAGGGGGAGTCAGAGTTCATCGAGAAAATGTTATGTACAAGAGCTAAAGCAAGAGAAATGGAAGAAAAGAGAAGAAGGTGAGCGAGGAGACAGTAGTAAAAGGAAACGAGAGCAGCTGGAGGCGGAGGAGCGGATAGTTCCCGAGGAAGAATTTCTTAGCATCGAGCTAGGTCATCAGACTAAAACTACCCGAGTAGGATCCAAATTGGATCCAAAATTACGGAGAAGGGTGATTGACTGTTTGATGCATAATGTGGATGTGTTTGCTTGGAGTACTTCTGGTTTAATTCGAGTAAAGCCCGAGATTGCTGAGCATCATCTCAATATTGACCCCAGTGTTCGGGCAATTAAGCAGAAGAGAAGGCATTTCGGACCCTAGAAGGATGTCGTCATCGCTAAACAAGTAGAGGAGTTACTGAAAGCGGGTCACATACGGGAGATTAGTTTCCCAACATGGCTCTCAAATGTGGTTTTAGTGCCTAAGGCAGGAGAGAAATGGTTGATGTGTGTAGATTTCCGGGACGTGAATAAAGCGTGTTCCAAAGATTGTTATCCATTGCCGAGGAGAGATCAATTAGTGGATTCTACTGCTGGACACGAGCTGTTGTGTCTAATGGATGCTTATTAGGGATATCATCAAATCCCCTTAGCGCAAGAAGATCAATCCAAGGTTAGCTTTGTCATAGCAGGAGGAACTTTCTGCTATATGGTAATGCCCTTCGGGTTAAAAAATGATGGGGCCACTTATCAAAGATTGATGGATAAGATGTTCAAAGATCAGATAGGGCAGAATGTGGAAGTATATGTGGATGATGTGTTGATTAAAAGCAAGAAGGCACAAAAATCTGATCGAAGATATGGAGGAAGTCTTTGCCACTTTGAGAAGATTTGGCATGAAATTAAATCCCGCCAAATGCACCTAAAGTAAAGCAAGACGAGACTTTTGAAGTTTTTTTATTGTCTTCGGGTAAAATCCTAATATTAACCTTCATCCTGGCTTTCATCATCTTTGTTTTCTAAAAAGAAGAAAAAAGGGGGGGCAGAGTGAGAAATAGTCCAAGCATAGTAAGTTGAAAATACGAACGAATGAGACTGCTTAAAAGCACTCACCGAGGGGCATTTTCAAGGATGCACCTTCGGGCTAAGCTGGAACAAGTACAGCAGTCCGTCATCAATCAGCTCCACAAGGTTGAAACACTGATCGCCAAGTTTACGACGAACCGACAGATATGGTTCCTCCTCAAGGTAACCCTTGATTGATTTGCCCCTCTGGAGATTTTCCCTCCACTCCATAGGGCAATCGCAAGGCTGGAGCGGACGAGCAAAAAAGTATGAGTTATTCCAGTTTTTTATAGACGATGGGTATTTTTTGAGGAAACCAACCCCTGTCCGAGAGAAGAAAAATAAAAGAGCCCAATTTCTTTTTTATTTAATTGAAAAAGCAGTGAGTGAAAAATTCAGGAGTGGGAGTGAAACCCAAAAAAAAAAAGAACTATGAAGAAGCTCGCTAGTAGCCTATAACTATTAGGGAACAATTGGCTAAGGGACACAGAAAAATAGGAGGCCACTTCGATAAAAGAGGGAGAGATAGGAAAGCGAAGCCCTCCTCGAAGCTGGTTTATGTAAAAAGGAAAAACCTCTTCGGGGGCAAGTGGGGACGAGATCCGGAAGGGAGAGCAATAATAGAAGTCCCCTCAGAAATCCCCCATTTGGCTCGAATATTACTTAAGTGCTGATTTGACTTGACTTCAGACTCAAAAATCTCAAACCAAGGAACGCGGGCTTTCACTAAATCCCGCTCCGTAGCAAGTCTCTGCTCATTTATACGAGCAGTTGAAGCAGCAGAAGAGCTTAAAGTCTCTTCGCTATCAGAAGAAGAAGGGTTGAGGAGAGGGGCTAATAACGTCCTCCTCATTGAACATCTCCATCGCCTGTAGTGAAGAATCGGCTCAAGAAGAAACGTACTTAGTGATTAAGAGTTGAAGATTACTGAGGCAAGTTGTTCGATCGTCTGATGCTAGCTCGGAAGCAAAGTGTGGCAAGGTAAGATAAATGAAGGAATGGATGGGTATTTATAGATGGGACCATGTGAACAGACATCTAATCCTCACCGTCCAAAATAATGGAATGAACGGTCATAAGGCGCCGCGGGAAATGAAACGTCGCGCGGCATTTGAAATTTTTAAGCGGGAAAAAAGAGGCAGCAAAAAACCCCGAGCAGGTTAAGATCAGGATTTTACCCGAAGACAATAAAAAAAGACTTCAAAAGTCTCGTCTTGCTTTACTTTAGGGGGGGGTGATGTGATGTTATATGACATATTGACTTCCTCGGGTAAAATCCCCCCAAGAACCGAACAAGTCATATACCGAACAGGAAGACACCGAACAGGTAGCACCGAGCAGGTTTTTTACCAAACACTGCTAAACCCTCCTCGGTTCCCTGGTCAAAGCTTAGCGGATTACCCGGAGATAACCAACAAATCAACCGGCGTGAATAAACGCGCAGTAATGGGACGCGGATTTCTCGGACACGTATGGCTCCAATTAAGCCATGATCATAGGAGCTTGTGTTCCGGATTTTCCTTGAACTAATCACCGGGAACAGCCCTATAAATATTTGCAGATAGTCTCATTGAGAGGGGTTGAATTTTTTTATGCAGAAAAGACTCCGAGGAGAGCATATTTATTTCAGTTCGGTCATTTTCGTCATTTTTTCTAGGACATTTTCATAGAGTCATTCGATAATTGCAATTGTAAGTCGCGTCCCAAGAGTCCTGTAATCGATAAAAAAGTGTGATAGTGAAAATCACACTGGACTAGGTCCCGTGGTTTTTCTCTCAATTTTGGGGGCTTTCACGTAAAAATCTTGGCGTCTTCCTTTGTTTTTCGTAAACACTAAACTCTACCATAAAATTGAAAAATACAGGATCACATCACTTATGATTCGACTTTGTGCTTTTAACGAAAATTTATCGCTGCATTTCATCATCGTCTTACATATTCAAACTTAGTGCCACTTAAACTAACAATTGCAAATTTAAAAAAATCAAAATTAATATTTGGGGTGTCAAAATTTTATTTTCTGTAATCGTTAACTAGAGAATTTCGATATTAAAAATATTATTTTTGTTTTTTATATTTTGGAAAAACTAACTTAAATGGATATAAGTTTGAGTATATAAGGTGATGATCGAATGCGTCGATAAATCTTCGATAAAAATACAAAATCAAGTCAATAGGATACAAAGTGTTACAATTCATAAAAGTTGAGGATGTAAGCTGTAATTTTTCAAACAATGGTTGCAGTGAAATTTGGACTACCTATAGCATGGTTGGTGTAATTTTTCCTACATATAATTAATATATATAGCGGGGCAGGTCCATGGCAGGTTTGGCCAAACCCAGGACAATTTATGGTGGTCATTAAATTAGTTTTGTGTTTCAAATTTTTTTTATTGTGAGTTTTCTTATTTGGATTTGTATGTTCTCGTCGCACAAATATCTAATATTAGAAGTTAGTATAACCCAAAAAATACCAAATTTGCTTCATCTAAGTCACTGGAAAAAGTCTAGACAAGCAAATCAAGCCTGATAATAACGTCAAAAACCAGACTAAATCTGCTAATCATTAAGCAATTGATTTTGGTGGGTGACAATTACCAATTAAGGTGGTCCAACCTTAATTTGAATGCGAATGTCCCACAAAATTATTACAAGAAATTTCTGTGACTAATGATGGTGATGGAAATTGGATTGGCTTTCAAGCACAGAATTTCTTGTAATAATTTGTGGGACATTCATCGCATTCAAATATATTGGATTGTTTTAGAAATCTCCGGGGCTTCTGTATAAGGGGAGAGTTTAATCTAGTGTGAGAGTATTGCTCTTATGCTGGTATAATATTCCATAGTGTCTAACGTCTTCTAGAGATTTACAAAATCTTCTTCATTTTTCTAGAACATTCCAAAAACTTCTAAACAACCTAGAATGTTCTAGAAAAATGCACCACTATTTAACAATTTTTGCCTTTTTTTTTCACTGAATCATTCTTTAATAATAAAAATGTTGGAATAAAAGATATCTAAGCGTGTGTAAAATTTGTACAGAAACATCAGTGGTAACACATGAGTATACCAATGATTTATTAGTCTTTAATACGTGCAATGATAACTCAAAGTGACCTGAATGACGTTAATGGCAGGGAAAATGACGTTTATTCTCATTAACGAATTTTTTTTATTTAATATATAATTTTTATAGATATTTAAACCCCTTTTTTAAATAACTTTTTTGTATTGTATTTTTATTTTTATTTTTTTTTAAGTTTGGGAGAGGCAAAATCAATTATTTGCTTTATATATGACTCAAACTCGAGCCTGTTCAAAATAAACATAAGCTCTTATACATCCCCAACAATGCCAGTTAGCTCACTATATTTTTTATTTTTATTCATAGGAGTAACTGAGCTATCAACTCATACCCACGGCCCAACACTACCACAAGTATGCATTCGTATTTACTTTTATGAAGTGAATTAGGGTTGCTTATGGGGCCGGGTCAATCCGGACCCGGCTCAAAATCGAATCGATTAGCCCGGTTCGAAATCGAAACCGGTAATTTTTGAAAAAAAAATTTAAAAAGGGTTCGAAAATAAAAATCTTAAAAAAATTAAAACATCACGAACTGGATTGGATCAATCCGGAACCGGTTGAAACGGAACCAGATCCGATCGGTTCCTTAAGGATCGGAGAGGTTCCGTGCTTAACGGATCCGGAACTGGCCGGTTCGGACTGAACGGACCTGTCCGATCCGTTAAACACCCAAATATAGTCAAGTATGACTTCAAAAATTTATATTAAAGAATTTAATGCTTCAACATTATTCGGATGCATATATCTATTTATCTGTACCAACAATATAGATACATATAGTTGGACCATTTGCTATTTCGAATACAATGTTTGTAGGATCATATACTGACCACTTGCATCAAAAGCTATAGTAGATAAGAAAACTTAAATATTATAAACTGTACAGCAATTCAAGTGTCACGTTTCTACCACTTTCCTAGCGGGAATAATTATTGTTTTTCAACAATGTTCCTTATTTGAAAACAAATATTTTTGAACAACCACATGTCACAAGGTTTGGGTCTCTTATATATATGAATAATATGTGCGTTTGAACTTATAAGCTCCTTAGATATTTTATAGCTATTTAAAAAAAGGTCTGGTAAAAAATAAGAGATGTGACAACTTATAAACCAATTTTTTTTTTAAAAAAGGTTTATCCTAACTTATTTTAAGATCTTATTTTAATATTGGAAGAGATCAAATATCCCCTAAATTTACAATTTCATTAATCATAGTATCACATCTTTAACATCTATTATCTTATGTTATCCAGATATTTTAATAGTTTACTTTTTTACATGCAAATCCATTTTAATTGCATTTCACTCATTTTTGCTAAATAAAGAGCAAATCCACTCCAGAAAGCTCTCGATATGCGTGGAGTCTGAGAAGGGATCGATCAACTTTGGGTACCTAATGCACGCAGTCCCCTTACAACATAAGTTGTTGTTTCCGCACCATATGTACATATATAAAATAAAAAGATTTTATCACTATCACATTAGATGACTAAGTTTTTCAAGCTTTGTAGGCATGACACCGAGGCTACAACAATTTTCTCCCATTATTGTTGATGTTAGGTCAATATTAAGTCCCTCTTCGTTGTAATGATATTTGAAGAAAAATATGGGGAAAAAAAAATAGACAAGAGAAGATATGTTAGAATAAATCCTATATTCCATATTAAATGCGTGATCCTAGTTTGCATGTCTTAGTATAAAGGACAAATCATAATGAACAGAAGCACGGACAATCAAGATTTGTTTCTTTTTATCTCAACGAGACAAAGAATATAAATTTCGGTTGAATGAAAGTGGTAAAGGGGAAAAAGAATAATTGATTGCTTTAGGTTCCATTAGATTTGATTTAGTCAAGAGTAGAATTATACCTTAACATGGCATACTTTTGTACTATAGATTTTTTGTGTGGGTAGAGTAGAATGACTCGGGGCGAACCTTAATTTGGTGTAGAATATGAGATTATTTGTGTGGATAGCAGTCATTACTTGAATAATAACAGATGAATTATATAAACAATATTATTATTTCACCCTCTAATATGTAACGGATAAAAGAAAATTATATATGTATCTCCTATGAGGTAAACATTATTTTTTAAATAGGAGGGTTAAAACAACCATTATTGTTATTCTAGCATCGTCTTCGAAGGGTTAGAATGTTGATATTAGTTAAGCATACGATATTTTAAACTGCAATAAGAAATGTATTAAATGAGAAAACCAAAACAATATAACTCATTAATACTTATAAGTTGAAAAGAGACAAGGGCGTAGCTTAATGGTAAGTTTATGGTGTGCTTAAAATATATTTATATATTCATATACCTATATATACACATAATATATATTCATATGTAGTTATGGGTGGGCCAAGCCCACACCCGCTCCGCCATTGTGGGACCCGACTCAAGCACATAATATATAATCCCTTATTTGGTACCACATATCTGTGAACATTATGGACTAGGTTTTTAAATCTTTTCAGAAATAGCGGAAGCGTTTAGTCAGTCATTCATTCTACGGTAGCGGAAGCGTTTTTACGAACAAGTTAATAAAAATACATCTCAATACAAACTCCTCATAACAATCCGACACTTAATAAAAATGAAATACTATAACAGTCTTGGTAAGCAACATTTTCATTTTTCCTAATTTTTCTCCGGTTCTGGATCATGTATTCTGGAACTCACAAAAATAGAGATTAAGTCTTTGAGAACTTAGTAAGGGAATAACATTAGCTTTAATATCTGTAAGTATCAAATAGTGCAATGTATCAATATGATATGACATGTAAAAAGATATTATAATCAAGTAATTGTCAATAATGAACAATGACGATTTATGATTTCAGAATGAATATCGTCGGCTAAGAGGTGGCTCCCACCGGACAGTTTGGTGTAGACCTTTTCCCCACATATTCAGATAGGATTTGTACAATCATTCATTTACGAGCCAATGTGAACCATTCTCCGAACCGTGAAACGGGCGCGTTGTTCATATGAACTATATACCCGGACTGTCATCCGTTGTTCATTGAACCACTTTCCGGGCCGAGGCTGCGTTGTCCAATGGATTAAATATCCATGGCTCTCATTCATTCATTCATTCAGTCAAATGAATCATCCAATCATAGGAACCGATCAATAATCGATTACATTCAAGACAATGAAATATGTATATCAAGATGATCAATGGATGATGTAATGTACAATATGATGTCATATATGAATGGTGAGATAATGAATAATAGTTTAATGTAAATTCGAGGCCAAATGCCAAAAGTATTATATAACAATAAAATCTGTAGTATACCTCACCTCACAACTTGATATCTTACTGGATTTGCTCGATCTTGAATCCAATTACAAATTATTTCCTCTAAGCCTAATATAAGTAATTTATAGTGATTAGTAACCTCAATATGTGGTTGAATCTTCGTAAAAATCATTTTTGGTTCAAAACTTGTCCGGGTAACTTTGAATAAGACTTAAAAATTCATGATAATTCAACCGTAAGTTGAAAAATCATAAAATTTTCCAGAAATGCCTAAAATCAGTCCAGAAACGTTCGGAGCTCGGAATATCATGAAAATCATCGGCGTGTGAGTTCCACGCACCGCCTTGCTGGCGCGTGGTCGTGATCGGCAGCCACGAACGGCTGAACTTTTTACAACAGGTTCGCCTCTTTCCGATCTACAACTTTGTTTAGAAACCATTTTGAAATTCTCAACCGATATTGCTCAGATTTTGTGTTTACGAAATGATTAACTATTGTGTTACGGGCGTCAGGAATCAGAGCGTGCGGCAAATTTTTTGGCAATTGGCCGATATACCCATAAACTTTAATACATTTTAAACAACTTTTGTTTAGATTCCAAGTTTAAAATCATTTGATAAAGGCACGAAATCGAAGCTTGAAATCGATACCTTGAAATGGGTTTTATGGGCTTGGTCAGCTCACTGCTCTTCGGGATTTTGATTTTCTGGACGAATTTGGATGCTGATTTTGCTACACCTCCCACACTAAATGTTTTCTGGGTTTGTAAGGAGGGTTGTGAAATATTTTCGGAATTTTTGAACAAGATTTGGTATTTTCCATATAATTTTCTCAATTTTTTCTTTATTTTTCTACATTTTCCCTGACCCAGACTTTTCTCGCAATAACTTCTACCTGAAATTTTTTGGAGTGAAATATGTTGAAATGAATGGGGTTATTTATAAAGGTTGTGCATGAGTTAGGGTCTTGTTCTTTTAATAAGTATTGGGTTGCCTTGTGCCAAATATTAAATTTTAAAACTACTAAAAAATGATAATATTTATTATTATTTATTATTTTACTATTATTATTATTTAAATATAGGGTGTTACAGCCACCGAAGGAGACCCATATCCAAAACCAAAAGTGGGAGACAAACTTTATAATAATGTAAAAAGATTTATTAGAATGTTTATTATTATTTTTTTTTAGCGCTAGAATGTTTATTTCAATTTGCAAAGTGGTGATCATGCATCCCTTTTAAAAGAGCAATGATCCATATCGGATTAAAACTTTAGATCCATTCTTTTTCTTTCAAGGAAAGAATAATATCTCTGAAATTATCATATCCCATCAATGAATCTACCTCAATTAATGGTCCAAATTGCATAAATTAGTACATTTTACCGAGAATAAAAAATTGGCATGCAAAATAAATTTTAGATCGTCGACTTAGACGGACTTAGGGAAGCCATCTCACACCTCCTCATTGTAAAAGGGTCGAGTTCGAGTCCATATCCCCTAGTTAGAAATTGTTAAAAAAAAAAAAGATCGTTTGAATTCCAACTCTTGTGATGCACATCTAACAAACATTCTCTGTTAAATCAAGAACTTCAACTCTAGCATACATCTCAGTTATTACATCAACCATTGAAATTAATTATTCAATTGCTATCACATTCATGAATAAAATCTTATAAATCGCTCACATGTTTATTTCAAATTTAATGCGGAATAGAGTATACACGGGATACATTGTGATGGTCCAAAAACATATTAAATGCACTTGTGTCGAGGCTTATGGTCATGTGTTCGATTCCCCTGATATTTTTTCGGTCGAGTCTATCGTATTGGGTTTGCTTAGTACGGTTTATTTAGTTGGCGTGATTTACACGTTATTATGTGAGTCTGGGGTTTACCAATGCAAGAGTGCGGCGAACCCGTTATTAAGGCTTCAAATCACATATGTCAGCATTGAATGGAAGAACAAAAATTTCTCGAAATATCATTTGGCAATAAGATGAGGTCCCCAAAGACAAAGTAAAACTCTATAGTGCATTTATTCCAAGTCCTCGTGTTGCGAGCCATGCCTGAGATCATGATCCAAGCAGAATTTGTCAATCCCTCTCATCCGGTCTGTATTTTAGATACGCGGATGGACGGATGGTGTTAGCTTTTACACAATAATGGAATAAAATGGTAAACCTGATGCATTAAACTTACGTAATGCATGAGATTCAGGAAGAGGGTGGGTTAATATACGTAGCATTTTCTTGCAATGTAAGATGTATTTTGCGATTCTAATCGTGACATCCAATGTCAAATAACAGCAACGTTAACCGTTGCGCCAAGGCTCACCATTTACAAACAATGGAATAAAATCATCAAATTCCTAGAATAAAATCATCTAATTCCTAGTCATCAAGAACGCAAGTTGAACCTTTGTTTTATGCTAGTGGATAACCAATAAATATTCTTTTAACATGATCGTCCAAATCGAATTCTGCAGAATTGTCTCCTCTGGTCCTCTAGTGTTTACAATTACCACGCGTTTGTATATTTATATGTATTTTACTGTTCACAAGATTTGATTTATATCATTGTTGGATATTAGAGCTTATATAAAATGTCCGAATTCATGTGCAGTAAGTGGATGTAATTTTTGGGAAGGAAATAATTGGAGAGCAACTATAATATTTGATGTATTGTGTCACTGCCAATGTGATATATCAATCAAAGCACAGTTCCACA
>CAJQUN010002851.1:0-21605 GCA_907163345.1 Haberlea rhodopensis | reverse complement strand
ATCTTTATCTTGTTGACATATTCTACCACATAAATCTTCCATTTTCAGTAGCATGTTCTATTATTGAATATTAGTATTTTGTAAGTAATTTTGTTGAATTATCATTGACTAAGAGGACATTTTCTATGCCGCATTAAATCAAATCAATCATGAAAATATTGGTAAGATTTGATAAATATGATCTTTAGTACGAAGAAAAAGAATGTGATTCCAACGCATTATTTTGCAATATTTTTTTAATTATATATTTACTAGTTTATTGGCACCGCACAAAGTGCGGTGCCAGGTACCAACATGTTGATCAATTTTTTCTTAAATTGATCGAAAATAACATTTCAAATAACTTATTTTAACAAACATTTTTAAAAAAAACGACAATGCTACTGTAATTGAATTGGAAAAAAATAACCAAAGGACTTGCTCTAACTTTTTTTTTTTAAAAATGATGCTCATCTCACTAAAAACTGAAAAAAAAAAAACATTTGAAGTTCTGCGCATGAACAACCGATTAAGATATTTTTTTCCTAGTTGGTTTAGGCAAAATCTGGTCATCAACAAAAAAAATTAAAGCGAGCATGCTACTGTAATTGAATGGAAAAAAAATAACCAAAGGACCGACTCTAACTTTTTTAAAAAAAGCATGATGTTCATCTTACTATAAATTGAAGTTGCGCGTATCAACAATCGATTAATATATATTTTTTCATGTCGGTTCAGGTTAAACCCGCACATCAACAAAAATAAATTTTGAAAAAAAAACATTTTTAAGAAAAATAATTGTAATAAATAGTGAAATACTATTTATTACTATTCCTTGCAATAGTACTATTCCAAACTCTTACACACTTATTATTTTATATTATATAATAATATATAGTTAGTCGAGAACAAGCACATATTAGCAATATGTCATTAGTAAGCCAAAAATCAAAATGTATACAATAAGCAAACTAACGACCTGTAATCTACCAAAAATTCATCATTCCGAATATTTATAAAAATTATTATTAAAGTTTGTCACGACGAAAACATATTTGAACTAACTGTTTTTTTGAAGTCAGCTCATATAAAAAATTATTATTAAAGTTTTCCACGACGAAAACATGTTTTAAACTCTCTGTTTTTTTTTAAAATCAATTCATACTTGACAAAATCAACAAGATTTTTTCTAAAAAAAAGAAAAATTTTAAATTTAAAACAATTAAGATGAGAGTGATGCACTATTGGGGCAAAGATCAAATTTCCAAACAAATCCGTATTTATACAAAATATAATAAAGAAAAAAAAGAAAAGAAATAGGATGGACGTTTACTGTTCATACCCGATGCAAAAAAATAATAAATAACAAAATAAAAGAAAAAAACAAAGAAAAAAATTGAGATAAGAGGGATGTACTATTGGGGCAAAGATCAAATCTTTCCAAACAAATCCGTATTTATACAAATAATAATAAATAACAAAAATAAAAGAAAATATGATAGATGTTTACTGTTCATAGGAACAGTACTCAATGCAAAAAAATAATAAATAACAAAAATAAAAGAAAAACAAAAGAAAAGAAAATAAAAAAAGAAAAAAAACGTATGGTTACTGTTCATTGGAACAGTAACCATACGCGGCTTAAATAATAAATAACAAATTTGCCACAACGATATCCTATTTTGAACTCTCTGCTTTTTTAAAATCATTCATACTTGACAAAAACAACAAGTTTTTTTCTAAAAAAAATAAAAAGAAAACATTTGAATTTTAAAAATTGAGATAAGGATGCACAGTTGGGTCAATGGTCAAATCTTTTCAAACAAATCAGTACTCATGCAAAAAAATAATAAATAACAAAATAAAAAAAAATAAGATTGACGTTATTGTTCACGGGACCAATACCCGATATAAAACAAATCAGTACTCATGCAAAAAAATAATAAATAACAAAATAAAAGAAAATAAGATTGACGTTATTGTTCACGGGACCAATACCCGATATAAAAATAATAAATAACAAAAATAAAAGAAAAAACAAAAGGAAAAAGAAATAAAAAAAATTTAAAAAAAGAGAGAAAGGACGTAAAGTTACTGTTCATTAGAACAGTAACTTTACGGCTCTTATATATATGGTCTAATTTGAACCTTTAGGCAATTTTTTTAAAAATAATTATATAAAAGATTTTGAAAATTGTGGTTGATACAAAGATTTTATAACAAAGATGATATTGTAAAGGCTTACATGGTATTCGAAATCGTGATATTATTTAAACAAAATGATAATTGTTTGTCCATTATTTTAAAATATTAATTTTTATATTTATTTGACATTTGTTTATTCTATGTATTTGAATGTTATTCTATAAAAACTTTTTTAAAAAAACTTATAAATCAAAAAATTCTTAACCAAATTATTTTTTCTAACTATCAATATAGTTCATAATTATTTATTATGTATAAATTTTCACTATTTAGGGTGTACGTGTGAAAAATCCATGTAACCTTAAAATCGCTCAATGGCCACTCGATCAAAATTAGGGTTTGGAATTACGTAGTTACCATCCCCAACCGGCAACCCTAATTTTGGTGTATAAATAGACGCAAACATCCGCCGACAGCTCTTACAGTAGTATGGTTCTGTCCATCGTAAAACCATCAAATTATTATTCCTAATTTTTTTCTCAGATCTGAAGAACATCAGTAGCTACCCAGAATGCTAATCTGATTAGAGTAAAGGTAACATTTTTGTGCCCGAAGCAGTTCCGATAGCTATGCTTTGGGTTTTGGGGGATCTTTTTTCTTTCATCTATTTGAATTTCCTTTTCTTTTTGGTATTGGGTTCCATATACCTAGTTATTTGAAGATGTTCTTCATTATTCCCTTTTCATTTACAGGCCTCTTAACTCCAGATGTTAGTCAGGTGTTGGCCATTTTTCATGGCAGATGCTGTTACATATCTGGAAAATAGAAGATAGAGAAGGAAGATGATGGATGAGTTTCTCATCTATTATTCTGTCTTCTCTTGGAGGTGTTCATCGTTGCCCAATATTTGTCCACATAATTATTTGAGCTACATCTGGACCCTACATTATTAGTAATGTCCAACAATTACTAGATTACAAATGGCTTCGGTTAGACTAGAATGTCTGGCATGGAAAATTCAGTGTCCATCCCCTTGCTCATAATCAAATGAATTCACAAAAAAATTGATGTCAATTTTTTTGTTTCTCTCGATAATTAACACAAAATTGAGGCGAGCTTTATCCAATGTTCGTAGGACTCAAGTGTTTAAAAAAAATCATCGTAAATAAGCCCTATCTTTGTTGAGATCTCGTTGAGTTTTCCAAAGATTGGTGGGCGTTTTCATATCCTATCGCCTTGTGTAGCAGGTTCTGCTGTTATCTCTTGGGATTGGCCATGAGAAATACATTTGTTTTCTAACTCTTCTTTCTTTCTTTCAAATTTTGAAGTAATTTGTATGAATAATTCCTCGATATTTTTTTCTTGATATTAATATATTTCTGATAAAATTGGTGGTCTGTGAAGAAATTTTTAAAAAGACACCATCTTTCGGGACTGAATGGCTTTTTTGGGCCTTGCTGATATTCTGCAATTCTGAGACCAACTATTGCATTTTTAACGATAAATTATTCCTGTTCACAAAAAGATTTGATTGTGAAAGTAGTGCTTATTGACGGTCTAGTGCTGTTAAACTTTGTGAGCAGCACTTAACAGAATCATAAGCTATATTTACTACCTTGTTAGGGCCAACTGCTTTTTCAAGTCTCTTATTGTACTTAATCAAGAGAAGAGCCTATCGTCGTTGGCTTAAATGATACATTAGTGTGACTTATTAGTCATTACTTTGATTTTATGCAATTTTGTTTGGTTAGACTGACCAGACATAGGCAGGTGTCTACTGCTGTCCTGGTTGCAGAGACCGTTGAATGTCTGGCATAAAAATGCAGTGTTCATCGTTGCTTAATAATCAAATTTCAATGATTAATTTAGCTACATCTGAACACCACATTTCAGTTTGTCATAATCATATCTGACCTTTACTTTGAGAAGTAGATAGATACAAGTGGTTGGAAATGAAGCCTGATGTCTATTTTTATTTGTCATTTGACTGGTTGGGTTGTATTTGCTTGAACAGCTAAATTTATCCATTTTACCTTTTCGTCACGGTTGAAGGTTATCTTGATTCTTGTCTACATTTCCTGATTTGTAATCATAATTTTGTCTTGATGGAAAAGTAGTAAATATGGGCGTAGGCCTTTTTATCATTCTCATTTGGAGGTTTACATGTCGGAGGCTGGGTATTATTTTATTGAATAAGTAGTAAATATGGGCGTAGGCCTTTTTATCATTCTCATTTGGAGGTTTACATGTCGGAGGCTGGGTATTATTGCACTCTTATTAGACATTTTTTCTCAGCACATTGAACTATCACCAGATCCTCCTGTACAGAGGCCAAGACGTACTGGAGTAATATGACATCGCAATATTTTCGTTGAATTGATTCTTGATATTTTCATTTTCCTCTAGTTTGATCATCTTTTTTGCAACATGGAAGGCAATGATTGCCCCATTCCCAATCTTCAAAGTTTGTTTTTATTCCATTTTAAAACTAGCACACACCATTTGGTACCTTTATAAGGCTAAGATGAGCATCCCACAGTAATCATACCCATTGTACCAACGGTGCCTAAAGTGTTGACCTGTACTTGGTGTTATCCTCTGTGTTTTAGGTTTATGTCATCGACCTTGGCCTAACGACTCTTTACTCTCCAGAAGCAACAGCATGCCGCAAAATGGAAAGAAGTAATGATCAGAAAGTCCAGTTGCCAAACATACCTCCACTTTTCGCTCGTCAAGACATTATGTGGTTTGACTTTTTCTGGTCTTGTTTAGTCTTATGAAAGCAAAACCGAAATGGTGCCGCGTACAAGACCGCATCGGCGATGGAATACGAGCTCAATCATCCCATGTAAAATTTTTTTTATAACTGATCATCCCATGTTTTTGCTGGCACAAAAGTATAAGTCGAAAATGTTCCAACTCCCAGGGAAAGTTTACATAATCAAGCTTCCTACAAGAAGTCCCAAATCAGAGTATCAGGTCGTATTCCACATGTTTGATGTGTCGATATGGAAAATATATTGACCTGGTTTGTATTTGTAAACCAAGAAAAGTATGTATATGTTTGTATGTGTTTGTGTTTGAAAGACAATGTGACCGGTGTCGATACTTTCGTTGCTATATTATTTCTTTTAAACAGGCTTATGTGCCAGTTGTGACTCGGATAAAATAGTTTAATCATTTAGAATCTGTCTTACTTCCTTATGTACCACGTTGTACTTGTCTCTAAATAAATTAATTTTTCCACCAAACTCGTTAATATAAATTTAATAAGGGTTTGTTTCACCGTCGAGTTGAATTTTCAACATGTCCAAAAAATTAAAGGTCGTCGGCCACATGACATCCAATGTACGCTATAGTCCAATTTATTCAACTCATGACACTCTATTTTTCGTAGGGTTTCCAAGAATATCATTTCTGAACATTTATATTTAAAGATAATTAAAGTGCAAGATTTGAAGTTTGCAACTTTCGAGGTAAGTAAAGTTAAACCCACCATAATTAGTATAGACTAATGCCAAATTAAATTAGACCGAGCTGGAGAACTAAGATTTCTTAATTTGAAAATAAGGGTGAATTGCCATTAGCCTATATAGTTTAGCCTATATAGTTTGAACTATAAGTCTATAACAAATTTCAGTTCTCTAATTTAAATAATAACATCTACTTTTCATATTATTTATTTTTATGTCAAATTACAGCGGACATGGTTATAATTTTTCCATTTTATTATTATAAATTAGAAAATATGATATTGTAGATACAAAGATTTTATCCACTAAGTTGTCACCCTCTCAATAATTGAAAAAATTCAAGTTGGAGTTCTACAACTCTTCTCCCGCATGATAAAAAAAGAGAGGCGGAGGGAGGGGGGCAGCAGCCACACCCCCAAAATCATTTTTAGTATTTTTTAAAGATATTTTTTTAAAAAATTATGTTTTATTCTTATTTTTTTTATATCGCTCCCTAAATTCTAAAAGTGGCTCGTTTCTGGATACAATTATTCTATTATTGTTAAAACTATATTTAAAATTTTTTAGTATGAATTAGAATTTTTCTAAAAAATAATGATGTAGTACGAAGTTTCCAAAACATTACTTAAAACTATTTTCTGCAATAATTCAAAGTCAAGTTCTCACATACAAATAGAAATGAACGATACTTGAAAGCGATGGAACGAACACGGAGATCAAACACGTATGTAGCTGTGGGCTCACCCGCTATATATACCTAATTCAATTCTTTCTCATTTCTTCACATCCCAACAAATTTTTTTTTGAGAAGCACATCCCAATTTTGAACCGTTATACATAATAGTGAGAGAAAAAATTAAGAAAATGTCTTCTGTACTGTTGCAGCATCAAATTCTCCAGTTTTTTCACCTTCCTCATCTTCCTGCATCTGTTCTCCGAAGACTTGTTCGTCTCCGAGGCTTTTTCGGGTTCAGAAGACGCCTTCGCCAAGTGGGCTCATCAGGGCTTCGGCTGGTGGTGATTTTCCGGTCGTTTTAAAGAGGAAGAGGCCGTCAAGATTGGATATTCCTGTGGTTTTGGTGGATTCATCGGAAAAAAGGGCGGCGGCGGCGGAGGAGGAGAGGGTGGAGGTGGATGGCGATGGGTTTTCTGTGTGTTGTAAGAAGGGGAGGAGGGATGAGATGGAAGATCGGTACGCTGCTGCTGTTGGCCTTCATGGTGATTCGAATCAGGTCATTCTTGTTTTTATGCTATTGAATCCTTCTTTTTCCCTTATTTCTTTCTTTTTTTCCTATCGGATTCTGTATGGGTTAAGATTACTTTTACTTAGATCAATTTGAAATTATTTATGTTTCATTAGGGGATATCAATAAATTTAGTCCATGGTTGGGACTGGGTACTTTTTGGAACAAAATTTTAATTATTTCGGGGAAAAATGAATAAATTTGTAACTTTGATTATGGTGATTGCCCTGCTAGCCTTTGTTTCGTCATGTATTAACTAGTGTGCGGGGAGGAGAGGAGTTATTTGAAGGTTTTGAGAATGAGAACCGAGGAGAATTGATAGCGTTTTGTGAAGCGATTGTGCCTACTGAAGTTGAACTGAATTTTTAGCAGTGTTATAGGGATTACTATGGAAAATGGGAATTGAAATACAGTATATGGCTCAATTCAGGATACAATGATAATTGATGGGCCTTGTCTTACCATTTGCAGGCTTTCTTTGGTGTTTTTGACGGGCATGGAGGCGTAAAAGCTGCTGAGTTTGCAGCTGAGAACTTGGTCGAGAACGTTATACATGAACTAAAAAGAAGAGAAGATGATGATGGAATGGAACTGGCGGTTAAGAAAGGTTTCTTGACCACGGATTTGGAATTTCTCAGGCGAGATGATCAGCAAGGTGGAACATGCTGTGTGACAGCGTTGATTACTCAAGGCAAACTTGTTGTATCCAATGCTGGTGATTGCCGTGCAGTTGTCAGCAGAGGTGGAGTTGCGGAGGCACTCACCTCAGACCACCGCCCATCTCGTGAGGACGAGAGAGACAGAATTGAGGCACTGGTAAGCAAGCTCACGCATTCTTGTGGTACTTCATTCTTATGCTTTCGTTTTAAATCGTTCATATATTGTCATGTACAAGCAATTAATCTTAGATTGCTTGATTTATATATAGGGTGGTTTTATCGAAAACCGCAATGGTGTCTGGAGAGTTTAGGATCATTAGCGGTCTCCAGGGCTATCGGAGACCAGTACCTTAAACAATGGATTACTGCAGAACCGGAGACGAGAATCCTTAAGCTTAAACCTGAGCACGAGTTTCTTCTTCTAGCTTCTGATGGATTGTGGGATAAGGTGAATATACTTGTATTTGATCTTATCGATTGCCGGTTTCTGAAACGAACACGATCTTTTGGATGCTGACTCCCTTCTTGTTGCATTGCAGGTCAGCAGTCAAGAAGCAATTGATATCGCTCGTCCTCTATTCGCAAACCTTGATAAGCCAATGGTGCTGTCTGCCTGTAAAAGCTTGTTGATCTCTCGGTTTCGAGAGGCGCCATTGATGACATAAGTGTAATGCTTATACAACTGGGAAGATTTGCTAACATATAGTTGAATTAGCCTGAAAAATCTAACAATTGGATTGAAATTTTGCTACCCTTGTGGGATCAACTAGATGTCAAGGGAGTGAATGGAATTTGGACGGAGTACACAATATTTTGACATCTTCTATTGGAAATCTTTGACATCGTCAGATTATATTTATTTTGACCTTTGACATCTTCTATTGGAGATCGAACAGTAGATGACATGATTTTTTTTATTTATTGGATTCTTGATTCTTTCATGAATAATTCTCTAAACAAGAATTTACTTAATCTCCTTCCGCCAAAAGTTGAAAAATTCATTTTGATTATATAATCAAAACTTTGTGGCTCATATGCGAGACCTAGTTTAGAGTTGTGATATTTTTATTTTCTACTTTTGTTTATTGGAGGAATAAATTTTTGGTCTTTGATAAATTAATGACCGGAAAGAATAATAATTAATCAGTGTTTTGTTATTTTTATATGTTTTATTTTTAATTAGGTACTTACACTTTCTCAAAATAACATGGTAAAAACCATTTATTAATTAATATTAATATTGCATTAACATTTACATAAAATATAATTTAATAAAATCATTTCTACTAATAAATAATTATAAATCAGGTACATAATATTGTTTAATATGCTAATGTTATTTACATAAAATTAATTTTTTAGCCATATAGTTCACTAAAAAGGTTATGTATATATAAACAGTACCATAATCTACTGAGGTTATCATCAAATATCAAAGAGTTAATTGCAGGAGCAGTCAATCATGCAGAGAAAATGTACCAAAAACAAACATTTCTTAAACGGGCCAAATTTTAAGTGGACGATGTTCTTGCTTTTATCTCATTCAACTGCCTACTAATATCTAGTGCAAACCTTAAATCTCGCATATATATATATATATTATCAAATTCAACATCACAAGTCAAGGATATGTTTATGGTTATTACATCCAATCTAAGGAAATACGGAATGCGACAGGTATCATAATTTTATAGCCTTTGCTCGAAAACATGAGCTTTATTGCCTCTTGACTATGCAAGAAATTTCACAAGAGTTCCATCGACGGGCACAAAAATTTCCAAAAACTACTAAGACCATGCACTTGTCCTTAAATACAACATATGAGCAGTTGAGTGAGTCGTGTAAATAGTAGCACGCGAACTTCCTCATGCATCAGCAGCTATCTCCACAGGTGCAGCCTCCTGACTTCCGTTTGACTTAGCACGCTTGGCCTCGTAATCTTTCACAGCAGCCTTTATTGCATCCTCCGCAAGCATGCTGCAGTGGAGTTTCACCACCGTGGAAGAGAGAGATGTTTTGCAATTTCCCTGTATTTCCAGGATAATCAAGGAAAAAACATTCAGCATACAGAGGAGAAAAATGAAGGTTGTATGAAATTGTGGGGTAAAACAACTGGTTTTGGAGCCAAAATCGTAAGTCACCACTTTCAATGTAATCCAAGTCAACATGTACATGCTTGCCATTAATAAGAAGTATTTTGATTTATGAACTCACATCACCCATTGCGAATCGTCTGGAATATAACCAAATGCACACAAACATGACAATTTGTTAAGCAGAGTCGAAATTAGTACTCAGTGCAGCAAATATCTCACTTTTTAAATCTAATTGGTTAGAAGCCTAATATTATCTACATATCCACAAATATCCATCAACTACCGAACCAGATGCTTTATAGTTGCAACATGCATAACTGTTTCCTGAAAGAAGAATAAGATTTCTCAATTGTAGAGGATCTGAAGGGCTCTACAAGGTAAAACACAGTTCTTCAACCAGAAAATAACCTATATCAACCATTATGACCAAAATAAATGGACCTTACACTCCTTGCTTGTTTTCTATTTCTCTATGCTCCATACAAAATAAGTAAAAAAATCTGTGTCTCTACACTATCACTCAAGCCTGGAAATGTACAAGTTTAGAACTTCCATTGTGGGAAACCCAGAGAACCCCTCATTAGAAGGTCAACAATATTCCACCACACGTAGACTATAAACTTCAATGGAAGTTTATCATTTTCTATTTTGGATCTACCCAGATAATACATAAAATTCGGCAATAAAACCAAGGACCATGACTCTTCTACTTATGTTGTGTCATGATCACCCGAAGGAATGGGGTTTTTTGAGAAAATAACCCTCTACAAAAATGTATTTTAAAAAATAACCTACATTTAGTGATTTGAATGTCAAATAAAAAAATAGAGGTCATTTGTTTTTAAAATAGATGTTAAGAGAATTAATTCAAATGATACCAAGGAGTGCTGTTAATATACAAGTCATGGAGAAATACAAAAAAAAAAAAACCTTACATAGACCATGAGTACGTCTATGGATAGAGTAAAGCATCAAAGAAAACTACGGTAATTTCCGAGTGGAAAATGGAGGAGCAAGGGGGGAAGTGGCATATTTGGCATTAAATTCTATCTAAGGAAGAGAGAGACATCAAACCCTTAGTCCAAATATTGAAAAAGTAACATATATTTGCAAAGTACATGTTTATTTAAGAGTAAGAAGAATTTAAGAGAACAGAGTGCAATCGATTCCTGAATTCAAGTATTCACCAAATAAACAAAAAATACAACACCTAGATATGTAATCAGGAGAACAAGGAATAGAATCCAACTTACGTATTTTTGATTGACAGAACTTCCTCCATCTGTTTACCTTTCACCCATTCAGTCGCTGAAAGAAAAAATACAACTTGTTTAACTAAAAACAGTACTACCATGGCTGTGGTCAATAAATGGAAACACCGTGATGAATATCAAACACATGCACACACAGACAGCAATTGGAGTACTAGCTAGACAAAACTCGCAACTCTATACCGCATGATGTTAACCGAAGCATTCAGATATTCCTATACACAAACGTGATATATTATATGCATACTTTGCTAGGAAAATCAAAACACACAAATCTAGCTTAGAACGAAAAGATGCGATTCTAATTTATTCACGGAACCATGAATCATTAATTTCATCTACCAACATACCAACGGAAGATGAGGCGATGGCGGATCCACACCCAAAGGTCTTAAAACAAGCATCAACAATTTTTCCACTCTCCTCATCGACCCTAATCTGCAATTTCATGACATCGCCACAAGCAGGGGCTCCCACAAGCCCCGTCCCGACATTCGCATCGCTCTTATCAAAAGATCCAACGTTCCTCGGGTTGTTGTAGTGATCCACAACTCTCTCATGGTACCGGCGAACCGCCGCCGTAGACGGAGAAGTTGCCGTAGCTCGTAGGCTTTGGCCGAGAATCCTAGTACTTACGTGCCTCAACATCTATGGATTAAATCGAAAACTGAATCGATTGAAATGAACTTCTACTTAGGGTTTGAAAATTAGGAAATTGGAGTCCGTCTTAAGCTTATCGGAACTTTTGAGGCGGTGGATGCATACATATGAAAATCTGAGGTCGAAGTGATTACGATTGACTGGATGGTGTTAATGGGCTGGACCTGAAAAAGAATTTGGTTGGGCTAGCTTACGGCCCATTAGTCAAGTAGCCCATAAAACAAAACTGTTACTCGTTACGCCGCTACTTCTCCGCCTAGTCGCCTACGGTCGGCCTACCTACCTTTTCCACTTTCCATTATCAGAGTCGCCGCCGGGTGTTCCACCGCCATAGCGCCTTCCACTCGCCCATTGTTCATCCACCTCATATAATCAAAGCGTAGATATTAGATCTTCTGTCCGTCTCTTCTACTTGCTAACGGTACCATGCCACAACCTCATTGAAATATCATCTCCTTTGCTGCCCGATTGTGGACATTCTTCTTACTGAATTTTTTCCTTGGGGACAAATTTCATTCTTCTGTTAGATTTTATTCTCCAACACAAACACTTGCTTATATTATGGGTTCAAAGGTTATGATTGGATGTAATATAGGTTATGCGTGTGATGATGTAATTGATTTTTTTGATTACTTAGTTCTTTATCTAACAAAGGCCTTCATTCCTTTACTTTTTCAATTATATGATGCACAGTTTTGTGACTTGTTTTGAGGTAATATTTTTGGAATGCTTTACAAATAATGTATCGAGCATGCATTTGATTTCTTTCTTGTAAAAGTGATGATTTCTGTAAAGAGAGCATTTGGTTTTCTTTCATCTCTTTTTCTTAAGCTTGATTTTTATTTCTTGCATTCTGAATAAACCAGTAAGAGGGAGGAGGGGGAGAAAGAGGAGGTTTAATGGGAGAACAAGGAGATGGGAATGATGGGATCCAGAAGATGGAGAAGAGGATTAAGAAAAAGTTGAAGAAAGGTAAAACTGATGAAGAATGTGACACGGGATTGCTTGAAATTGAGAATTTTTGTAGGAAAGAGGTCAGTGAGCATGATCAAAGATCTCAGATCGAAGATATTACTGAAACGAATAGGAATCATAGAAGGAACAAAGAAAAGAAGAAAAATAAAGAGGTGAAAGATGCTGAGGTGGTTGACAAGGAGAAGGATTCAAGTTGTGGACAAATGATCAGTGTTAATTATGAAGATGGCAGTGGCGATGTGATGAATATTTCTGCAAGGAATCGGAAAAAAAGCAAGAAGAAAAGGAGTAAAAATGAGGCATGCTATTTTCCAGGATATGAGGTTGGGAAACTTGAGGCAAATGAGGTTCTAGAAAAGCCAGTGGAAGAAAAAGTTTCCAAACTTATAAGTGGCAAAGCAGCTAAAAAAGAAAGCAGGAAACAAAAATTGTTGGAAATCAATAACAATGGTGACATAGAGGGAGAATATGAAGACCATGAACATGGTGGGAAGAAAAGGAAGAGAGGGAGAAGAAATAGCAAGGATGATGATTGCATAGAGTCACAAGGTAATTGTGCTGTAGCAATGGAGTCCAAAACTTATGATGATTTGGGGGAAAGTACAAAAATGGAAAATGAAAGGAAGAGTGAAAAAATGTTTGAGACGATCACTGAGGACCTCAATGATTATTTTTCTAAAATGGCTAAAAGAAAGAAAAAGAAGGTTGTAGAGAATGACCATAATGACGGTGATTTGTCTGCACTGCAGCCGAATATTCTATCGACCTCGCATGATTTAGATGTTGTGGAGAAACATAAAAGAAAGAAGAAAAAGAACAAGACATATGACAATGAAGTAGAAAAGGCAAATGAAGGTAAGAACAAAAAGGCCAAACTAGAGGTTAATGATTTAGATGATCCTATGCCTTCTAAAAGTAATAAGAAGGTGAGTTTTTCTGGTCAGGTTGAGGTATTCCCTCTTCCTGGTGATTCCAATACTGAGAAAATAAATGATGAAGAGAATCTAGTGCGAGGCAAGCGGTTCACTCCAGAGGAAAACGAGATTGTCAAAGAGGCTGTTTATCGTTTCATACAGGATCATGATTTGGGTGAAGATGGTTTGGACATGGTTTTGAATTGTAAAAATCACCCTGAGTTGAGAGGTTGTTGGAAAGAGATCGGGGCTGCCATACCCTATAGACCGTATACTGCTGTCTATTACCGTGCTCAAGTTATATTCCGAAGGTCTGCAAGCCGGAAATGGACTCAAGAAGAGTATGATATGATTCTAGAGTACCAGGAGCTGCATGGGAACGAGTGGAAGGCATTGGCCGATGAACTTGGAAAACATAGATGGCACGTAAAGGATACTTGGCGTAGAATAAAACTGCGCAACATGAATAAAGGACAGTGGTCGCAGAAAGAGTATCAGACCCTTTTTGATCTAGTAAACACTGATCTGCAACTGAAACTATCCGAAGAGAAAAGATCGAAACATGGGATGTTGCGGGATAATATCTGTTGGACAGCAATTAGCGATGAATTATCCACTCGAGCTCAAGCCAATTGCTGCATAAAGTGGTATAAACAGTTAACATCTCCTATGGTGTCAGAAGGCTTGTGGGATGACACCGACGACTATCGTCTGATGCAAAAGCTTTATTGCATGGATGCAGGCTGCATGGAAGATGTGGACTGGGATAGCCTTCTTGATCACAGATCTGGTGACTTGTGTCGGAAGCGTTGGAACCAAATGGTTCAGCACATCGGTAACTATGGTACCAAGCCATTTTTGGAACAAGTTGACTTGTTGGCACAGCGATATTGCCCGCAACTTCTTGAAGCAAGAGAAATCTGGGATTACAAACCCAGAGTTCCTTGATTTGGCTATTGTTCGTATTTATAAGATATGGAGCTTCAAGACCAACTGCTTGTGTGATGCCCCAACTACTGGTTGTAATGAATGTAACAACTCACGTTTTCTAATGTTATTTCAATTTGTGCTCGATCGTCAAAAGTTGCTACTTCCTATGATATTCGTTCTTTTCTCTTTCTTTGGTGACGTTTAATGCTTGACAAAATTTGAATGATTTGCTTCTATGATAACCCATCATAATCCATCACACAAAGTAATATGATTTTGTATTGTGCTCACACTCAATCAGCGCATACTCTTCGTGACCCCATTCGGGCGAAGGTCGACTCAATGTACATATGGCGAAATTCCATATGGGTATACACTGACGATATTCCACATGGGTTTTTTTAAATCATGTCTTTTTTCCGTCTTTTCAAGTCAACAGTCGTTTTAAAACGGGTCTTTTCCGGTCTTTTCAAGTCCACAATCATTTTCCTTCACCCGGGAAGATTTTTTCGACATCTTGTTATTTGTTCAAGATTTCAAAAGATTGTTTACATGGCCTGGCCTTCTGGTACATTTGGTTAGAGATGGCAATGTGATGAGTCTAAATCCGGCCTCGTATCAAAACACACCCCTATAGGACATGTCTAAATTCGGTCAAACACGTATTGGGATGAGTCTGGACCCGTTTCACTGGGTTTCTGATACGGGGCGGGGGGTCCTAGTTTTAGCCAAACCCGCCCCATATAAAAATTTAATTTTAATTATTTTTATTTTATTAAAATATTTCTATGTCCTAAATATTAGCCCTATTTTCAGTCTCATGAAGAAAAAATGTAGATTTTGGTGGTTTATGTATTATTTGAACATGTGCTTATAGTGTAATAAGTGCAAATGGTTACAAAAATATATATAAGCAGCTTTTTTTTAAATTCATAATTTAGGGGATGAGTGGGACTCGAACATAAATCTCGAAACTTGAATGACAATCAGTTAGGCGAAGCTCTGTGAAAAAGTACCTAACAAGATGCAAATGATTCAAATCAAGTAACTTGACAATCAAGTGCAATTATTGATCAATGATAAAATAGAAAAAAAACATTCCTGCCGACTTTTTTAGAACGTAATGTCATCTCGGAATTACAAAGTTCTCTTTGTCGGAAATATTAGTGTATTAGTTATATATATGGAGGATTTACAAAGATTCACGTATTCAATATGCCCAAATGCAAAAGATTATTTTCTTAGTCTACATATTACAATCCGAGTAGAAGCTCAAGCATTAGTGGCAACAATGGTGCAAACATCCCCCCGGAGACGCAAAATACTTGTATACACCCGGTTTGCACCCACTTATATACTAATATTAAAACATAACACATTTTAAATAAAAAAATACATAAACTAACATACCAAACCTATCTATTGAGTTGGTGCATTGGTGGAGCTCACACTAGGCACACAAGACTACTCTGCAGAACCGAAAATTAAAGAATCACTGGAATAGAAACTCAAGCATTATAATATTTTCACGAAACACCCAAAAACACTATGATAGATCACCATATATTTTCTTTTCCCAAAATACACTAAATCAAACTCCCGGATCTAGTGAGGAAAAATACCACATATTACGCAAAACACATCGGAAACTTGCAGTGCTATGGATATCGGTTAAAGAATTAAGCCATCCGGTAAAGAATCAAGCCAGTACATGAAAGGAAAACCAAAAGGATAGAAGCATAAGAAACCGAGCAACAATGTTAAAAGACTTCTAGCTAAAAAAATTATCGGAATGGTTCACAAAATTGCCAACAAGTAGTTTCAACAAACAAGACCTTCAAGCCATCTTTGGCTTTGGTTGATGCGCTTCACTCTAGAGTACAGGAATACTCCAGCAAGGGCTATTCCAGTACCTGCATACCAAGAGAAGATGGAGTGAGTAGATGTTTTCTGTTGCTATCATTCAGAACCAATCTTCTCATTTAATTAGAAATATAAGAATTTTAGTCGTACCGATGGCATTGACAGATGAAACTGCTGTGCGAAAGAAGAGAACAGAGGACACAATCACTACCACACGCTTGACACAGTTGCCTACAGAATGAGTGACAGGAGATACGCGTTGCAGTATCATATAAGAAACCTGCAGAACACAAATTCTTATCAGAAATTCTTGCTCTCGACCTTCTACACCAATAACTTATCATTTTAACCTCCATATGATCATTACATTGCATCTTTTTCTATGTCATATTTCATTATATTTCAGAAATGTATGCCCAAACACTATCTCAAAATTGTTTTCAAACATTTTCTCAAAACTTTTTAGTTAAGTTACATTGAAAGCTCAACCAAATGCCACTTATTCCATCTCAAATTTAGAAACTACTCGTACTATTTTTGACTGTTTGCATAACGTAGGTTCCTTCTCACGTACTGCATTGCACCAAATCAATGAACTCAAATGAAATATATCTAATTTTATTATAGTCAGCCTATCAAAGAAAAACTGAGTAACCCATATAAACTTCACTAGTATCTCCGTTGGCAATAAGTGAAAATTATTGGATAAGCAAAGCACTTAGCAGTCATGTAGGAGGCAAATACAACAAATAAACTTCTGCAAATGATGAAAACGAATTTCATTGTGTATTTCTTAGCAGATCATGGCTAAGAAACTACTATTTTTTTAACACATTTGCCAAAACTATTACAGGGCATCATGGAAATCAGAGATCGATTTTTTTTAACACTAGATTCATGAAAAATAAATGTCGGATTGCACTTGGGCAGAGTACGGCATGAAATTGTGTCCATCAAATTTGGTGAGAGCATAATATTGTTAAAAAAAACTGCCACAGGAAACTAAGTTGTATACACATTATAAGAAAATTCTCAGTGCCTACCTGCTGATACGCATGGAAGCATAGAGCAGCAATAAGGGACCTAATGCAAATCTGTTTGACATTCAACCCCTGGCAACAGACAAAATGAAGAAAAAGAATTAACAAACTCTGATATTCAAGCTATAGGAAAGGAACCGACAAAAGGAAAAACATTCTCAGGGAAAATCCAGAATAAACAAACTAATAAAAGCAATTATTTCCTATTAAATTTACTTACCGCAGCATGAAGATACGAAGGAGTAAACTTGATGCCTTCCATGAAAATAGCAGTAGGTATCATCAAGATAAACGACATAATAGTGATAACTGAAAATAAAGTAATGTTGTCCAATGACTCCTGCATCGAGAGAAATTAAAGCTAAAGAACCATTTCCACAAATTCAATAAGAAGAAAAAAATCTCCAGTTTTCCTCATTGATTTTGAAACACATGATTTTGCTATGACCCAATGTCCAATAAAATGATTGAAACCGATGAAGAATTTATCAAACTCTATTGAGTCACCTGCAATATTGACAAACAGTGCATTCTCCTGGACTCAGAAAATAACAAAGAGTTTGTATTATACCTCTTTCTTAACCATAAACTTTTTGCTAAGGACATTGCGAGACTGATTCGTCAAATTTGAGGCCATTGCACTCCAAAACCAGCCCTTCAAAAACGATAATGGTAAACATTCCATAAGAAAATCTTAAATAAACATTTGATACCATACAAAGTAATTACAGAAATTAATTGACATCATTGTGTCATAGTTTTTTACCAATTAAAAGAGGCCTCAGTCATTGATGCCAAACCAACTCCACCAACAATTGGTAAAAGAGAGAAAACGACCCATATTGTAGGAAACTGCCAAGGAATAGAAGTGAAAAAATCACATTACAAGAAGCAAAATTGGAAGTAGTTACTTTTTCCGAACTAGGTAACCAAGCAGAAGATGAAGGTTACAAGAACCAAAATTTGGAATTTGTGTTATTCTATCATAATAAGATACTAAGCCATTCCTCAAGTCTAACGGCTGTTATATTATGAACAATGTACGGAAAATGACAACAAAAAAGTCTTTCTAAGCAATAGCATCGAGTATTAATTATAAAGGTTATGAAATCAATCATACCCAGTGTAAAACTGGATGCATAAACTTGTTCCAACAAACAATTGTTTTCCATGTCAGTTTTTGAAGATCCATGTAGAAGTACAGTACAAGTTAACCAAAACAGAATAATTTAAGAACAAATAAATAACATACCTCTCCCAAGAACATCGCAGAAAGGACAACTGAGAAGAATGGCTCCATTGCTTTAATTGTGTGTGTGAATGAAACAGCTACTTTTCCTAGACTCATATTGGTGAAGAGATTTCCTAAAGTATGAACCAATGCCAATGGAAGAATTGCAGCAAGCTGACAGTGGTGGATACAGTATCAGATTCATGATCACTAAAACTAAAATTAATGAAAAAACATTGAAAAAAAGTTCTTGAATTTGCCAAGTACCTGGGATCCACTGATTGCAGGCCGCTTGTAGATATTCAAGGTCCACATCAAAATTACAACAACAGTCCCGACAGCAAATTGAACTAGAGAGACCGTTACTGGGTATGGAAAAACTTTGAGAACCTATTACATACAAACAACATAAATTACATTTCAATACTGAATGGTCTTTATGCAACCCACCTGTTAGCACTTATTTTATTTCTTTATTTATTGTTGGCATAAATTGACAATTTAAATATGAAATTATCAAGAATGAGGTCTGACATTACGTAAATTCCATGTAGCCACTAAAAAAAACATCAATTGGCTCGTAAGACTAGAATTGTGAACACATCAATGTTTCTTTCGGAAAGTATCAAAAGCAAACTTTAAAGCTGCAAGGACATACAGTCAAAAGTGAAGCAGCTGAAATCTACCACAGAAGGGAACATAAGTTATTGATTCATATTTCATTTCCATAAGGCTGTACAACTTTCATGTTCAATTTCCAGTTCTTTTGATTCACATGCCATATTGATACGTGAATCCCATTTAAGAAATCAGTATAATCAGTTTATACAGCTTTTATTTATTCATTTTTTATTAATTGTTTTAAACCACAAGAAAAATGTATATAAAAAAGGGACATTGATTTGCTCTAAAGGACATTCAATGAAAAATCAGCTTTTAATCATGTTGCTTTCATTTTCATTTCGTCAAACAAGATCATGGATCCAGCATAGCGAATATGCACGATGCAAGAAAAGAAGAAAAACTAAAAGAAAAACCACCTGCTTGTTGTAGATATTGAAGTATATATTAAACAGGTACCAGAGCCCGAACAGCGTTCCAAGCACCAAAGTATCCGACATGTTCTTCGATTTCGGGACCTCAGCGGCGTCCGCGCTCTCTGCGGTGGCCCGAGCTGGTACCAAATCAGACTTCGGCACCGGATTCGAGCTGGAAATCCATCCGCTTCGCATCATCGAGCATGAAATCGGCGCCGACGATGTAGAGGAAAATGTGACATTTCCGACACGTTGCCGTTCTGAGTGCGGCAAAAGAGAGCGAGCATTGAACCTGTGAGCAGCGAGCTTAATAGGATTGGCGGAGACAGAAAGCGAAGCGGAGGAGAATGCAATGGCCGCGGCTTGCATTTTTGCAGATCGAGGCGGAGAATTTTTGTAGGGAAGTAGAGTGTAAGTATATATGGTGGTGGGGGTGGGGTTGCTTGGGGGCTCCGTCCAGGAACTAGGTGTGCGTTGTGTTGGAGGGAAGGATCCGAATTGGAAATGTACTAGACCCGGTAAAATGTCGGGTATAATTGAGTTTTTAAACGTAAGTGTTCATCATTTGAATATTAATTACTCTTGGAAATTGCAATTGTTTTCTTAATCACCTTGAATTTTTAGAATATTTAATTTCGTCTTGATTTCAATAATTATAATCCTAACCTGAATTATAATTCATAAATTAAATAATCGAATCGATCTGAATAATTGCAAATGTTCAAATATTGATGGAGTGAACTGATTCATTAAATACATGTATTGAGTATATAATAACGTAATAAATAAAAAGTATATCTTGTATATGTGTAATACTTATTATTTATTTTAAATTATTTAGTTTATTTATTTCACATCCTATAAAATTTATTAGATAAAAATGTGATTTAGCGATATGTCAATTGATCAAAGCACTTGATATATAAAAGTTAGTCGATATAAATAATAGAACCCGCAAATTGGTTCGGTCCGTCGGATTAACCCAATCCGTCAAATAGGTGAGTTGGGCAATGAATTTCTAGGTTGTTTAAAGGTTGGTCTAACCAGATAGTCCGTTTAGATTGGTTATAATAAATTTTGATTAATTAATTGAAAATGATTTATTAATAATTTATATAATAATTTTAATTTTTAATTTTTTTTGACGGGGTGACTCGTCTAACTCAACTCATTTTGGGGTGGGTTGGAGTTTTTCCAACCCATGCTCAACCTGTTTGGGTAACAGATTAACCCGTTTGGATCTGATTGGTCGAAACTGATAGATCTAATAAAGAGCATACATGTTATTCATTTCAATTATAAGATTAATTAATACAAATAGAATTTACGAGCTTTTGGTTGGGTAACACATGCAATCGCCGGAGAAAAAGCGGAAGCTCTTTGGTTCTTCAGAGCAGCGTCCATAATATAGAAGCGGAGAAGCAATAGTTTCCTCAAAACAGTATTGTCACATGAGAGATTGTTAAAGAACCAATGGCATCTGTACCCCGCTTTATATGCTATACAATATTATGGGAAAACAAAATAGACTATATGAGTTTCTATATAGCAAGAATAAGAGATAAAAATTAGAGGGAAATGAAATACTATTTTCGTGGGTTACTGCTAGTCTTAAGTATAGTATTCTTAAGCATGTGTCGGAGGAGGCGACGATTGTTACAGTCATAAGAAAATGTTCTTAGCTACCCCACTCATGTTGGATCTACCCCATGAAGCACTACCTCATCTCATGAGATAGTAAGAACAATCGGCTACCCTTATTTATTGTGCTAAGTGTTTATTTGTGTTCAAATTCACTGATGATTTGAATAATAATATGAAATCTTAAAAAAATAATTAACCAGAAAAAACTTAATTGGCCAAAAAGTTAAATTACCAGATGCGTAAAAAGTTTAATAGATTTAATTGTTTTAGATAATTAGACAAGAAGTACTTAAAATTTATTTGTGAAATGAAGCAAAATAAAAAGAATATATATATGATTTTGATACAATCTCAATTTAAAAAAAATAATAATAATTTCAAATTTGAATCTATATTTATTTTTATAATATAAAAATTGAGTAAAATAATATGTTTAGATCAACA
>CAJQUN010002850.1:0-21610 GCA_907163345.1 Haberlea rhodopensis | reverse complement strand
ATCAATCCATCATACCATACCTCATCACTTCTACTACCAACTTCCAATATCATCATCTACCTTGCTTGCTTCATATAATCCCTTCTTTCAACACAACACATACATAAGTTCAAGTTTTATAACCAAAAGAGTTTACCAATAAAACTCATACAAAATGCCCAAATAATTAACAAGAAACAAGAATAAATGTAATTCACTTACCCAATGAGGTCTTCAACCTCTTTACCAAAGATTGCAGAGCATTTACCCAGAAATTAGAAAGGATGAGAGAAAATTTAGGGAAATTTTGGTTGACGCGTTTTTCTGATTTTCTCTCTCAGATTTAGAGATAAAGATGACTCATTTACACTTAAGTCCTCTCATTTTAATCATTTTATCTCACATTACGATTTACTCCTACCACTTTCTTACTATACACATTAGGTCCTTCAATTAATTCAAAGTTACTTGATGAAATCATGTCTTTCTTTTATGAATACTATCATGTCCTACATACAGAACATATATCTCAAAATATGTTTTCAACATGATATTAACTAGAGTATCACACTCCCAATGAGTTTATATGGTCGATCTTGATAGCCGGTTGCAGAAGTCAAGGACTGAATTGGGCTTTTATGCTGCAGATCAATTACTTGAACTGAAACCAACAGATTCAGAGACGTGCCACTTGCTGTGTACCTATCAGCAGGCCGATGGAATGATGTGTTGAGAAAGATGATGAGAAGGAAAAGATCGAAATACTAAATGATTGGAGCTGGATTACCATTCGAGACAAGGTTTATTCATTCAAGAATACTGGTAACAAAAGCGATCCCCATGATATAAAGAACTTTTTGGATGACTTGCTCGATAGAGCAAGACCTCTTGGGTACGAGGTGGATACAAATTCACATATGGTAGATGGAGAAATGGAAGAAACCACGGTCCAGCATGCTCAGCACAGTGAAAAGTTGGCTGTTGCCTTTGGATTACTCAACATATATTATTAAGAATATTAGCATGTGTAGGAACTGCCATGATTTTGTAAAAGTCATCTCAAGTTGATGTCCCAGACTATAATTATCATAGATAGTAAAAGACTGCACAGATTTTTCGATGGAGTGTTGTTTTGGGGATTTTGGTGGTCTTGTTGTTTTGGCCAGAACACCCGAAAATAAAGTGTAAACAACATACACACCCAACGGATATCAAATTTTACGTGTTCGGCATGGGAGCAAACACAGCGTATTGATATTTTATAACGAGAATTACACAATTATTCCCGGATCAACTCAAAGCTTACATATCATATTCAGAAGCTAAACAAATGAGGGATAGTTTACAGATGAGGAATTGAGGTGTTTATATAGGCACAAAATCCTTCGGTCAACAAGTTCATCTACATGTATACTTCCACAGTTGACTTGATTCAAGGTCACCAAATCTACAGGATTCTATTGTGGTGCATAAGATGGTTTCCTCCCTTGAGGTGCTAGTCCCTTCAGCATCCATTCCTTTGTTGTCCCTACAAAAAAAATTTTTATTTGGGATTCTTTGGTACCCATTTGATTTTTGCTCTTTGTGGGTTAGCTTTCATCGATGCCTTTGGAATCCATTTCCACCTCTTGTTAGGTTGGTATTGGATTTTAGCAAACCTACATTTATTCTTTGTATGACCATCTTTACAACAATAAGTGCAAGTAGGAGAATTATGCTTAGCTTTAGCCAACAAGCTTGAAAATGTTTTAGATTTGCTTGAGATGCCTAGTCCGGCTTTATCAAAGCTACAACGTTGCAAGCCAAGAAATTCATTCATCTTTAAACTACTATCACTAAATTTACAAAAAGATTTCTTCAAAGAACTTATTCATTTTTCAATGAATTGTTTTCTTCATCTCTCTTGGCTACCTCAAGTTTGAGTAATTTGTTACTCATCTTGGTTTTGCCAAGAACATCAATAAGATCATGATAGGAATCTAATAATTCATCAAAAGTTGGTACATCATCGTCGCTTTCTCTTCTTCATCATTTGTGTCATCTTTAGCCATGAGACAAAGGTTTGTTGTTTCTTCTTCTTCATCGAGTCACTATCACTCCATGTGGCTATAAGAGCTTTCTTCTTCCCTTTATCCTCATTCTCTTCATAGGATATTTATTAGCATAATGACCTTTGTCTTGACAATTATAGCATGTTACCTCTTGTTTTTGAATCATGTTTGGTGGCACCGGAGGTTTTTGGCTTGTTGTGTTGGTTGAAGAATTTCTTGAACTTTCATGTGAACAAGATCATCTCTTCATCATCATCATCGGAATGATCTTTCCTCCCCAACTAAGGCTATCCCCTTTCTTATGGATCTCTCATCCTCCTTTATTCCCTTCCTTGTTGACACTTCAAGCTCATGTGTTACCAAAGTACCATGAAGTTCATCAAGATCATATGATGCACTTTCTCCTTTGTTGGATTCGATGATGGCCGTCCTCTTGGCATCCCATTCTTGTAGTAAGGCTCTAAGTACTCTTCTCCATATTTGCTTTGGAGGGTACTTCTCACCAAGTTGTGCAAGCTCATTTATGATTTGGGTGAGCCTTCTAAACATCGAGTCAACGTCTTCTCCGACTTCAATCTCAAATTTTCATACTTGAGTTGTAGTAGATCTATCTTTGTCTCCTTCACTTGTTTTGTGCCTCATGACAAATTTGTAATTTGTCCCATATTTCCTTTGCGTTGAGCACATCGAGATCCGTTGTATTCCTTCATATCTAAAGCACAATGCAAACGTTAATATAGCCATAGCATTTTGAGAAATTAAAATCATATCCGCTCTTGTAAATCATCCATTTTTTTGGGAATACTTATTCCCCCAACTTCCTTCAAAGGAATATGTGGATATTTTACAATAATCTTCCATAGGTCATAATGGGATTGGATCATCCATTTTAATACTTATTCCCCCATTCTTCAAGGAAGATACCTTTCAAAGTATTCATAATCAATATCTGATGTTCATAAGATCATAATTCTAATCCGTGGATGTATAGAGAAATTCTATTTTTCCAATAACCGTTATCTCCCGTGAAGAGCAGAGGTCGATTTGTCGATTGACCTTGAGCAAATTCATTTGCTAGATTAGCCATATAAAATTTCTGATTTAAAACAAAAATCAAATGGCTCTGATACCACTTGTTGGAACCGAAGAGGGGGGGGGGGGTGAATGAGGTCCTTGGCTACTTTAGCGTTTTAAATGAATTTGCAAAATAGTTGAGTTTTGTGCTGCGGAAGACTTGAGGGCAAAATCGCCTACGTCTCCTCTTCCCGGTTAGAAAACGTTTAACCGAGGTTCCACTAAACGAAAAAGATCTTTACCTTAAGGGCTCCAAGTTAGCCACAACACAACTTTTCCCGAGTAAAACAACTCTTCACGAGCACCACACTCTTCACGAGTCTTCTTTGCCTTAAGGGCTCCAAGGATATCCACACACAACTCTTCCCGAGTTACCCACACTCTTCACGAGTCTTCTTGGCCTTAAGGGCTCCAAGGATAGCCACACACTTGCACCAACTTTACTTGTTGATGACTTTTACAATTTTCAACTTGCGTCGGTGTTGGAGGACCTTACAATAACTCAAATAGCACCTTCACGGTGTACCAACACGAAGAATCAAAGCTCCCACACAAGAAATGAATCACAAACTTCAATACAACACAAATGTATGAAGTTTGCAATGCTAGATAGAATTTGAATTGAGCAAAGCTTTCTTGTAGTTTATAGTCTTGTTTCTTGTCTTAAAAATGCTCCAAAACATCCATATTTATAGTGTAGGAGGCCCTCAAGGCTCCTACTAGCCGTTGCTACACTCAAGGCTTGAATCACTCCAAGATCGCCTCGGACATCGCCTCAGGCGATCACCATCGCCGCACCCCAACGGTCACCAAATTGCACATATCGCCTCAGGCGATCGTTCCCAAAAATAATGCCGTAGCCTCGGTTGATCAAAAATCTTCATCGCTTCAAATGATGCACCCATCGCCTCAAGCGTTCCAGACGTCGTCTCAGGCGAACTCGCCCTGAAGCGCGGGCCTCGGCGTCGCTTCAGTCGATGTGCATGGCGAAGTGCCTCATGGCTGCCATCGCTGGGGCGATGATCACCATCGCTTGGGCCGATCCTGCCTCGACTATGCACAATTGATTTTCTTCAATCAATCCACTTTTCAACCATTAAACCTGTACACTAAGTAGACACATTAGTATAACACAACAAGTTTTATTGATCATCAAAACTCATAAGTAATTCGGAGATAAATTAAGCATTAAACCCAACCATGTGTTTAAGGCTCAACATGAAGGTATTCAAGATCTGCAAAATCTAATCACAGAATTGAATTATCATAATGGAATGAATGTCGAATCTCTCTTGAACTACCATGAATAAATAACACAAACATAAATATGTTGATAGTGAGCAGATAATTGAGAGCTTCATGAGAACTGATAAATATGATAATTCTACTACAGAGTCTCATTCTCGAGAGGCTCTTAAAGCCACATATTGCATAATCTTAGTTGAGCTATAACAAACCACCAGGAGTTTGAGATTTAAGTTGACATCAAATTCAACAAGAAAAAACGATGATTGAGTCATTTTTTATGAAGTATTCATAGATGTATTAATTAGTTATTAATTTATATATGGAATGAATTTATATAAATTCTCGTATATGTATCATCTAAAAATTTAGCAAATTATTAATTAGCACGTTATCTAAAGATAGAATCGCCCAAAAGATTAGTTAACCAAAATTATTAATTAATTGAATATTGATTATCGAGTACTGTAATATTTACTAGTTAAATAAAGATTATATTTATGGTATGCACGAAATCAGAGGGTCTTTCATAGTCGAGTGGAAAAGTCTAATACTATTGTTCTTCGAGCTTTGCATATGTGGGAGTCTTTTCTGAAAGCGCAAGCATTGACGAATGTCAACAACCACAATATTCTGTGTGGTCCTTCTCATTGGAGTTCTCCCCCTAATGGTTTAGTCAAGATAAATGTGGATGCTTCTCTACCACCTAATATGAATTGTTGTGATCTTGGAGTTGTAATTCGAGATGAACATGATGTAGTGTTGGCAGTGCACACTAAAATTCTTCAGGGAGTTTTCTTCGCTCTCACAGCCGAACTCCTGGCTATCCTTGAAGGACTACTTCTAGCAAGATTCTTACATTGGTCTAAGGTATTATCGAAACAGATGCTATTAACGTTGTTAGCGTTATTCGTGATCTGAATAGGTGGCATCTTGAGGACCATATCATCGATTTTATTCGTCATTTCTCGACTTTTAAAATAGATTTTAAAATTTCACATTATCGTCGCACTGCCAATTCAGTGGCTCATGCACCATTCTCATGCATATCATTTTCAAGCTTCGTTTACTTACTTTTGATTCTATTCCCTTTTATTTGGGTGAATTTGTACTAAAAGACAATGTTGCTTAAGTTAATATATTTTACGTTAAAAAAAAGATTATATAAGAGCGACTTTATTGGATTCGTCCAAGACAGACACAGCTAACTGCTGCTGTTAATAATGGATTCTGCTATCTAATACGCCACCCTAAAGTACGGCGGAGCCGCCGGTCGCCCACTCAAAGTTCAGCCCATCGCCACCCATCCGTTTGGAAATAATAAATATTATCAAAAGAATAAGCAATAATAGAATTTTCCCCCCTCCCGAAAAAGGCCAATATAAAACCATTTTCCACTAGTTGCTGAATGGATGTCCAATGTCAATCGCCACCTTCATTTTCAACTACTTCATTTTTAAACTCTCTTCCCCAAACCCACTTTAGAAATTCGCTTTGTATTTCTGGGAATTGATTGAAATCGACACTTGAAAGGAACCATAAAGTAATGCAAGACCCAAAGGGTTAGCGGCTAGTTTTCTTGCGTCCTATCCAAGAACATATGCTTTTTATTTTTTTGGTGAAGGAAGGGGAAAATGGTGATAAGAAAAATTGGGAAGTATGAGGTGGGGAGGACAATTGGAGAAGGGACATTTGCAAAAGTGAAGTTTGCTCAGAATACAGAGACTGGAGAAAGTGTGGCCATGAAAGTGCTCGATCGCTCCACCAATGGTTGATCAGGTCGATTTGTTTACTCTTCGGGATTATGTTTTCCGTTCATTAGATTTGTTTTTTATTGAAATTGGTTTGCTTGGATTCTGGAGGGAACTGAGACCTGAATGCTTTCTATTTCCTTTGCTTTTTTCTATTTGAATTTACTATGAGCTAAATGGAGGATAAGTTCAGGCAGAATTAATGTTTCTTTGATTGTTTATGATTCTCTTTCTGGTTATTTGTGTTTCTCTTAGTGTCTATCAAATTGCTAAGGATTGAGAATTTCTTAGAATCTGAAGTTTTAACCTGCAAAACTAAGTATTAATGATGTGGAGATTTCAGAATTCTCGTCAAAGTTGCCTATAGGTTTGAATTCCACAAGTTGGTTCAGAACACACTTGTGCCTTATCTTGAATCCAGTGCACGGATTAGAGTTGTGCTGTATTTTGGCTTTAGATGCCCCTGAGCCGAGTAAAAATTTTCGTCTAACCAGATTGTCATTTTTGTCTTGCAGATAAAGAGAGAGATATCCATAATGAAGACTGTTAGACATCCACATGTTGTTCGTTTACACGAGGCATGAGCTTAACATCAAGAGTATAAGTTTTAAGTGGTTTTTTGATGAGAGTGGAAAGAGAATCTTTGGTTCTGTATTGGACGGTTTTTTGCTGATTGGTATATGCCGATTAACTGGAATTTGTTCCTGTTAGGTCATAGCAAGCCGCACAAAGATTTACATCATCTTGGAATTTATCACTGGTGGCGAATTGTTTGATAAAATTGTGAGTCCATTTAATTAGGTATCTTTCACTTTGAGAACAATTGCTTCTGGAGCATCCAATGTATTGTGATAAATTTTTACGTTATACCGAGTCTATTATGTAGGTTCACCATGGGCGCCTCAGTGAGTCTGAATCTCGAAGATACTTCCAGCAGCTCATTGATGGTGTTGATTATTGCCACAGTAAGGGAGTCTACCACAGAGACTTAAAGGTGTTCTTGGACATATGCAAAGGAAACCTTACAGTTGTTTATTAAACTGAGTATTCACTTTCACGTACTTTTTTGCAGCCTGAAAATCTTTTACTAGATTCACAAGGAACTCTTAAAATCTCTGATTTTGGGCTCAGTGCATTACCTGCAGAAGTGAGATATTTGCTAATTATTATCTGTAATATGAGCAAAGGTGAACTTGTGAAGATGATATAAAATGGTGCTGATGACAATGTTTTTCACAGGGAGTCAACCTTTCTCAGGACAACCTGCGGTACTCCTAATTATGTTGCACCAGAGGTGACCGATTGTGGTTTTTTGTGTGATTCAAATAATTATAAAGATTGAGAATCATGCATGTTTTGTTTTGGTTTTGTGTTGTAGGTTCTTAGTCATAAGGGTTACAACGGTGCTGTGGCAGATACGTGGTCATGTGGTGTCATCCTATATGTTCTGATGGCAGGTTATCTGCCATTTGATGAGATCGATCTGACAACGCTGTATGGCAAGGTTATTTAGGCATAGTTTGATGTAGTCTTAATTATCACATCTATATGTTTGGTGTGTGTAGGAATGTTTAATGCCACATGCTCTGTTTCTATTATAACATATCTATATGCTTTATTCAGATTGAGAAAGCTGAGTTTTCCTGTCCATCCTGGTTTCCAGTTGGAGCGAAGTCCTTGATCCATCGAATTTTAGACCCGAATCCTGAAACGGTTAGCATTTTGTTTATGACAGTACATCAAATAGAGTTTTGGTGGTAAGATTCTTTGTGGCCCCTTGGCCATTTATTCTTAATTCAAAGTCTTTTTATTTGATTAATGTTAATGTTGTTAATGTTGCAATCGCTATGAAATTTCACAATTCATATTTATGGTGGTTGTAATACCTTTAGTTTATCTTTTGCTGGGAAACTGAGGCTTACAGTTGAAAAGGGGAGGTTGAAAGTAAATATAGTTTTTCAGACTCCTATGCTTGAACTTGTATATTTCCGCCGAATTTACAGCGGTACCGAGCTTTTCTGCACTTGAAGTGCTTCTTACGAATCAAATGTTAGTGTTTCTTCATCTGTAATCATGAATATGTGCGTTGTTCTTTGTGAATTTGAAGAAGTACATTTGACCAGTCTAATCTCTTCAGTTCCTTGTGGGAATAATTTTGTGCAGCGCATTCGAAGAAGAGATCAGAAATAATGAGTGGTTTAAAAGGAATTATATTCCGGTCAGACTTTCTGAAACTGAAGACATTAATTTGGATGATGTTGATGCAGCTTTTGATGATCCGGAGGTCAGTTGGTCTTTAAGTTGCTATCACATTGTATCTGCAATTGCAGGAAATGCAACAACTGTATGCATGTTTAAGCTGGCTGTTGACAAGTATGTTAGGCTCGGGCTGCTATTTTTGTTGTAGATATTAGTTTTAAAATACTAAAAGATCTCCTTATGATGATGCTTGTTTAACAGCTTATTGGGCTTATATGGGTTGTACATGGTAACCTCTTTAGAAAGCCATGAACAACGTGTCATTTGGTTGCCTGCCTTGAGTGAATGGATGGAACATATCCCTCATTTTCCAGCTTATTTTCCAGCATTAAATGTTAATGATTTATGGGCATTCTATTAAATATAACTGGTTTCCATATAAGAACTGATCGTGATTTTAGTTACAAGTACAATGTTTTAATTTGCCTTCATGTTCATGTTACCCAAAAAATTACACAATTATAGAAACATTATTAAGCGTGACCAAGTTGCCATGTTTCACAGCGTGTAGAAATTACTGAAAAGGGTTTCAAAAATACCCTCCGTTTTTTTTGTCAATGAAAACATCTCTCTGTTAGCTCAGAGAGTGAAAAAAACCTTCCTAGTTTAAATAGAACTACTATATAATTTCTTTGTTTTTAACAAAAGATTTATCCAGTTTCCAGAATGTGGGCAGAAAAGTAGATTCATTGGACATAAACATGTGACAAGGACAGGGGGTTCTTGTTGATATGTAATTTATTGAATGATGTTTTAAACTCATGGCTTTTTATTTGCACCAGACGTAATGACCCTTCCATGAATTTATAGTGCTTTGCTTAGTAAGAAGCTCAAGAAATATTATCTTTGCCATTTCTGTCCGTTTTTATCGTAAATACCCTGTTTCTGTAGGAAGACTTGCCTACTGAGCAACATGGTCATGAGAATATGGGGCCTCTTGCTCTCAATGCGTTTGATATGATTATTCTGTCGCAAGGATTAAACTTGTCATCATTGTTAAATCGCAGGAAGGTAAAATATCTAGTAGCGTTTGGTTGTGTTTTCTACTAGTTGCAACTCCAAAATTTTGTGAGTTTTTTCTAATGTTTCTGGAAATATTTTCTAAGTTTATTAGGTAGTGTTGTTTTTGAGAGTTGTTGAAGAAGATTAATTTTAAAAATCAAGATATATTATGAATCAAAATGTGCTATCATTATAATTATGATAATTTTTATATAATCTTATTGTGATTTAGTTGTAGGAAAACTTTATTCCATAATTATTTCAGTATATCTTCACTTTTATGAAGAGACGATAATTGTACTCCGAGCGGTTGTGGATGTAGGCCTTCATGGCTGCAAAAATCCTATTTTCTGATGCCTTATCTATATGCTATAATTATACTATTTCAAATTTTAACAAATAAAATTAAAATCTGGACTAAAACTCTAGAAACAGACTTTATTATTTGTTATAGTTCATAACTTCATATGTTGAACTGCATTTCTTAAAATGCTGCTTACCAATACAATGTGAATATTTCAACCAAATATATAGATGGAAGTCCAAAGAAGTGCAGCAATTTGTTTTATGTTTTAATGGTAGTTATATTTTGCTTTGGAGCACAATTATTTTCAGCATGTTTTGCCATTCTGTATTCACTAAATATACCATTATTATACCATTCTATATCTTGCTTGCCTCGATCAGGAATCACTACAGCATCAGACGCGATTTGTTTCGGAAAAAAGCTAAGGTTGTTTTATCCAGTATGGAAGTTGTTGCACAATCAATGGGCTTTAAGACGCACATACGCAACTATAAGGTATATTTACTAATGGACATATTGTTACTTCATATTTTTTTCCCTAAAAAAATCCATTTTCTTGCTTCCGGGATTCATTCAAACCATTCTGTTTGTAGATGAGAGTGGAAGGCGTTTCTGCAAATAGGACCTCACATTTCTCAGCAATTATGGAGGTAAGGGCCATGAGAGTCTCGCTTCCTCTGTTAATTTCATTTGTATTTCTTGAATCTCTTGGAAGCCAATTTGCATATGCTCCTTCTACATGATCGTTTGAAAACAAATCATGTATTTTTCATTTTTCTTGATCATCTCCAACGCATTAACAGTTTCATAAACAAAAAAATGATAGAACTAGATTGTTCAAAATCAGATAATTTATTCTTTAATTCCTAATAGTTCCATTGTAGGCACGTTGTTTTTCTGATATATTTTGTTTATTTTGTTCACTGTGAATTTTTGTAGATATTTCAAATAGCTCCCACGTTTATCATGGTTGACATTCAGAAAGCAGCTGGAGAAGCTGACGAATATCTCAAGGTATTTGCCTCTCTAGTACATGTATAACATGCTCTTTTATCAGTGCAATACCGAAAACAGTTAAAAAGATGAAATTTTTTATTCTGCAGTTCTACAAGAACTTCTGTAGCCATCTTGATGATATTATATGGACACTGCCTGATGAAACATGCAAATCGAGGACTACCAACTGTAAGAATAGGCGAAAATCGTGATATTTGTGGAATCGAGAATCTGTATTTTTCTGTTTCCCAATATCTGTAGTCATTTTTTTGTAGAGGCCACGCACTTTGATGTTGATTTTGAGTTGTTGATATTGAGAAGAAAATGGAATATTCTATACATTTCTGTTGGTATGCTTGTTCTGGCCAAATCACAAAATTGTATGCACGAATTAATTAGTGTTTTATATATGTGTGTGTGTGTCGAGGTAAGGAAAAACGTTACTTACTTCTACGATTGGTGGGTCACCCGGCTATTCAAAGGACTCTTCCCTTGATCCTAGGCTTGCTTTAGAGTAAAAGGAATGGGATAAAGAGGGTTTTTTAACATTTTGACCCAAAAAAAAAAATACTTTAACTAAATAACTCAAAAAAATTTTAAGTTTATTAAAGTAACCTAAGTCGCCATCTCAGATGGCGATAATCACCAAATTCTATTAATGTCGCCATCTGAGATGGCGACTACATAAATTTTTTTTTTTAATATTGTCGCCATCTCAGATGGCGACAATCAACACAAATTTTGTTAATGTCGCCATCTAAATGGCGACATTATAAATTTTTTTTTTTTTTATGTCCCATCTGAATGGCGACATCAATAAATTTTTTTTTTTTTATTGATGTCGCTATCTTAGATGGCGACATCAGTAACATTATAAAATAATTTTTCCGTGTTGTCGGCAGAAAACGACGTAAAAATATAATATTTATAACTTTGTCAGATGGCGACAATAAAAAAACTTATTTTTTATTTAATGTCGCCATTTGAGATGGCGACATTAATCAATTTATTTCTCTATTTATACGAACAAAATCAGCTCATTTCATATCTTCAGCTCATTTCATAATTCATAAGCTTTATTTTTACTTCCGAATTTTGAAGGAAATTTTCATTATATCCTCCAGTTATTTGCTCCGATCAGCATATTGTAGGTACGTTGTTATATAAATAATCACATTTAACAACATTATATATCATGTATTAATTTATGAATTTTATCTTTATTTTTTAAGGTATGTCAATTAATTAAAGTTTTGTTGTATTGGGGAGGCCAAATATTACAAGATTCAGAATCTGTTAGATATGATCGTGGTCCGTCAAAAGGCATGACAATATCTCGCAATATTAATTATTTACAGTTATTGAGTGATGTATATGATATACTATTACTGGCATCGATCGTCACCAGTTCATTCTGAAAATATATTGTAAATATATATTCAGTGATTTTTCGGGGATGAAACAAACAATTTTTTCCGTTGACAGCGATGACAATCTAGCATGGCTATTGGATATTGAACAAAATCACACTTTTTTGGAGATGTATATACAAACAGAACCCTGTGCTTATGATTTTATTACAGAAATGCCAACAACTGGTAGTGGTCCATCTATAGTAGTTACAGAAAGACCAACTACCTCTATGATTCAAGATGATGCTCCGATAGTTGCTGACAATATTGTTTCCGAGCCACTAGCAGACAGTTTTGTGGATTTTGGAGATGATATTCAGTCTGAACCGGAGGGGATTTCATCTGAGGATGAGTCTGCTGACGATGAGGTTAATATTGTAGAAGTGCCAGTTACTGTAGCAGACACAACCACAACAAATGAACCTGACCTTTATCAAACAATTCCATTTTTCTCCACAACACATCCAGACGTATTTGGTGATTCGATCGACCTTCCAACTGGTAAGTGGGGAGTTATTACGATTATTCGAAAGAAGATATCCATCTGAATATGGTATTTAAAGATAAAGGTCATCTTCAGGCAGCTGTGAAGGATTACTCCGTACGGATTGTAAAACGTGAGTATCTTGTTGTCAAAAGTACAAAAACTTTATGGAAAGTGGTGTGCAAACATAGTACACCAGATATGCCTTGGATGGTTTCTACGCGCCTCATTGGGGAAAAAAGGAATGTTCAAAATAACAAAATATGGGGGTTCTCACACTTGTCTTTTGAGTGATTTATCGATCGATCATGCAAATCTGGACAAAAATATGATTGCTAGTTTGCTAGTGGGAATCGTTCGACATGATCCATCATATGAGGTAAAGTATGTTATTCAAACTGTTAAAGATAAGTATGGTTTTGAGATCTCATATGCAAAAGGCTGGTATAGTTTGCGACGTGCAGTTGAAAATGTGTATGGAACATGGGAGAGCTCTGTAAGAAAATTGCCTTATTACATGGGAGCTTTGCAAAAATGGAACTCAGGCACAGTCGTCGAATGGGATCACCTACCGAATGCTAGACCAACAGAGATGACTTTGAATTACGTGTTTTGGGCCTTCCAACCATGTGCAGATGGATTCCGACACTGTCGAAAAGTTATAAGTGTAGATGGAACACATCTCTATACAAAATATCAACATAAGATGTTGATTGCCGTGGCCATGGACGCTAACAATCAAGTCTTACCTTTGGCCTTTGCAATCGTTGAGGAGGAACGTTTTTTGTCGTGGAAATGGTTTTTGGAGTTGATTAGCAAGCACATTGTTAAAGGATCTGATGGTGTGTGCTTGATATCTGATAGGCATCCGGGCCTTATTGCAGCCGCTGAATGTGTTGCCGACTTCAATTCCTCGCATGGAGTGCATCGATTTTGTTTGAGACATGTGTGCTCGAACTTTAATAGTCGGTTCAAAAATGTTCATTTGAAAGACTTATGCTGGAAGGCTGGTTCAGAAAATCAGCTCAGAAAGTTCGATTCTATGATGAAAGAAATAAAAAGTATCGAACCAAGAGCATTTGATTATTTGAATCGGATTGACAAGTCAAAATGGACTCTTGCACATGATGGTGGATGGCAGTGTGGTATTCTTACGACAAATATGTCCGAGTGCATTAACGGAGTTATGAAGGGTGCTCGTCGTCTTCCAATCACCACCTATCACTTTTTTCCTCTTTCTGATGAATTACACAACTCACGATACAAGTACGCCAACACAGCACTACCCCAACTATAGGTATGGGCAGAGTCGATATCCTCTAACTTCTGTAAATACAATAACCTCACAAATTACCTGATGAATCAGGGCACATAATTCCCCCCTAGCATCAACAACGCACAAGCCCTTGTAAACTTAACAACATCATCTGGCGTACTTTGTATATTCAACGGATTGAGCAGCAAATGATTTTGCAAAGCAACTAATCTCAAACGTGCACCCTTAAAGTCTTTGATATCCGGTATGAAACCTAAATATGTATGGCAATATTCTTGACAATCGGGTAGAGTCCTATCATAATCAATCCCCGACACTACGATGCCATCTATTGGCAATGACCATATTACTGCAATGTCTTGCAGTGTAATAGACGTCTCTCCCGATCTAAGATGAAATGTGTGTGTTTCACGGCGCCATCTCTCAACTAAAGTCGTGATCAGATGCATGTCAAGCTCAATCTTACCACACCTATATATACCATAAAATCCTATCACGTGCAAAAATTAACAACACGTATATCTAGTGGATACAAATCCCAAAAATAGCTATGTGGGTTTCTCACACTCAGTATGCTATCCATATCACCTCCTGCCCATACATCCTCGGATCGATGTGAAGACTGCAATGACAAAAGATGTGTGTCTATCGGGCCTGGTTGCCTCATTTGATCCATCCTGAAATATAATACAAAAATTATAAACATTAATATCAACATTACAAACAATATCCGCCGACTACTTACGGCCGTCACACAACGACCGTCAACAACCGCCAACCCACGTAGCCGGAAGCCACCAAGTCTGCCCGCCGCCGGCCGTCCGGCCACCGCCGCCGGAGATACTTAAAACAACGTGGGTTTGCAGCACCCTCGGAACCAACATTTCAACATCAATATCTTCAAAATATTAACCCACAACACATATACTCACAATTTACATATCAAAATCATATTTCATCTAAAATCAAACAATAACAAAAATCAAAGAAACGATTTTATATAAATATCATGATTTATCTAAAATTAAAGCATAACAAAAATAAAAAAACATACCTTAAATATTTTTGATACAAAATTATCAAAACGCTTTGTAGAGGAAATGAATTTTTTGCAGAGACGAAGTTAAGCGGCGGCCGTGTAAATGAAAATGAAGGTAGGGTTTCTATAAAATATACTGATGTCGCCATCTAAGATGGCGACATCAATAAAAAAAAAATTTATTGATGTCGCCATCTTAGATGGCGACATCAATAAAAAATTTACGCATGAAGTTTTCGAAGGATGAAGGCTGGATTTGTTCACGAAATAGGTGCTGATTTTTGTTAGACTTTATGGCTGAACTTTAGGATTTATAAGGCTCAAATTTCGAAAATAAAGAGTGATAAGTTTTCGAAATTGTAGGTGCACAATCTTCAGATTTTCGTTGGCTAATGTATTGATAAGATGATGTGGTGATTTGGACTTTGACTCCCACTTATTTATTAAGGATCTTGATAACTCATGATTATCCTTTAATTATTTTGTTAGGTAATTCATTATCTACAATTCAAAATATGATTTATCAAGTGTTTTGTAATTTACAAGATTATTTATTTAAGTGTTTTACTAGCTAAGATATTGATAAAAGATCACTTATTATTATCTTAGTAGTATTTTCAATTATCTCCACACTTTTAATTGTTTTAAAAGTCTAAAAGATTGAATAATATAAACCCAGTATTATCTTATCTCATATACAAACTCTAATTATTAAAATACTAGGTTCTAGGTTTAGCTAAAAGTCTACAAGATTAAATCGAATATGATTTATCTATTTTAAGTGTTTTATTGGCTAATAGATACAATGACATGATTCCTAATTATCCACAAATTATTTATTAGTATTTATTAACTCATGCTTTTCTATTAAGTATTTGAATTTGAAAATGTCATCTATCTAATATTTTGTAAGCTAGATTATCATCTATCAAGTATTTTGCTATCTACAAGATTGAGATAATGTGACTCATTGTTATCTTTAACATAATTCAATATTATCCTTTAATTTATAATATTATCTTGATATCAAGTAGTTGTTTTTGACTAAATTCCGGGTAGCTGAGCAGACCAAAACATCGTGTAGTTGAGTTGACCAATACTCTAGTTATTTGACCTGGTTGGAAAACCCGGTTCTCACAAAACTAGTTTATGGTCCTTGTAAGAACGAAGTAACAACAGAGCTGACATGTTCTCTGGGCAGGGCTAACCTGCTGTATAATAACTCCGAAAGAGTTCTAAAATAATTCTAAATATTAAATTGAATAACAAGGCTGACCTATTTTCTAGGCAGGGCTCACCTGCTATAACACTCCAAAGAGTTCTAAATAATTATAAATATAGAATTGAATAACAACAGGGCTGACCTGTTTGAACTCCACAGAATAAACATGAGTGAATGACTCTCGTCTGATCTGAACTCCAGTGCGGACAAACCGTTCCTGGGCGGGACCATGGCAGTAAATGTTTGTCTGAGCGGACCATGACAATATATCTTTGCCTAGGTGGACCATGGCAATATATCTTAGTCAGGGCGGACCTGGACTTCTCTCAGTCAGGGAGAACCTGGACCTTTTTCTTAGTCAGGGCGGACATGGATTTTTCCTTACTCAGGGCGGACCTGGACTTTTGTCTTAGTCAGGGCGGACCTGGACTTTTTCTTAGTCAGGGCGGACCTGGACTTTTTCCTTAGTCAGGGCAGACCTGGACTTTTTCTTAATCAGGGCAGATCTGAAGTTTTTTTCTTAGTCAATGCGGACCTGGACTTTTTCCTAGTCAGGCCGGGCCTGAACTTTTTCCTTAGTCTGGGCGGACCTGGACTTTTTCCTTAGTCAGGGCAGACGTGGACTTCTTCTTTAGTTAGGTTACTCATGGGACAATACTTCCGAATAATGCTTCACAATAAGAACTTGCTGATATGAGCTCATACATAAAAAAAACGTGCTTAAGAGTAATATTTCCTGAGGTGAAAAGCGTTACAGGGCCTCTTCAACTTTCTTCCCCTCCGCGACTTCCAGGTAGTATGCCCTAGAGCTCAACTTTTGAACTATCTTGTAAGGTCCTTCCCATTTAGGGTCAAGTTTCCCGACTTCCGTTGGCTGAAATTTTTTGAGTACAAGGTCTCCGACCTGGAAACTTCGAGGCACCACTCGTTTGTTATAGGCCTTGATTATTTTGTTTCGATAGGACTCCATCCTGGTTGGCACTCTCTCTCTCTCTCTCTCTTTTCACATATCATGTCTAAGTCTAAAGCTCGACGTTCGTTGTCATTGTCATAAGCATGTACCCTAGCCGAGGTTGCTCATATCTCTGCTGGCAAGACTGCTTCTGAACCATACATCATATTGAAGGGTGTCTCCCCCATAGGGGTTCGGGGAAGTTTCGATAGACCCATAGTACACTCGGAAGTTCATCAACCCAGTCTTTCCCTACTCCATACAACCTTGCCTTCAGCGCTTGCACTATAAATCGGTTAGTGGCTTCCGCCTGCCCATTGCTTTGAGGATAGGCCACAGAGGTGAAGCCCTGCTCGATCTTCATCTCATTGCACCAGGCTGTCAACTTCCGCCCTTGGAATTGTGTCTCCCATCAACCTCATCGGTACTCCAAACCGACATACGACATTCTTCCATAAGAAGTTCTGCACGTCCTCCTCAGTAATCCGGGCTAGGGCCTCTGCCTCTGCCCACTTCGAAAAATAATCCACAACCACTATTAGGAACTTTTTCAGCCTTGGGGCGATGGGGAAATGTCCCACGATATCCATGCCCCACTGGCCGAATGGGCAAGCTGTTACCATGGATTTCATGAACTGAGCTGGCTGTGATTGGAATTTACCATGCCTCTGGCAGCCCTCATAAGTAGCCACAACTTGCACTGCATCTCTCCTCAAAGTATGCCAAAATATCCGGCCAGGAGAGTTTTTTGGGCCAAGGCTAGTCTCCCTAGGTGATCTCCGCAGCAACCCTTGTGTATCTCGTGAAGCACGTATTTAGCCTCTTCCTCTGTCAGGCACCTAAGCAGAGGCCCAGCAAAAAATCTCTTGTATAAAGTATCCCTGACCAAGGCAAATCTGAAAGCCTGCATCTTCACCCTCCTTTGCTTCATTTTTGTCCGCAGGCAACTCGGACTTCTCCAGATACTTTAGGATGAGGGTCATCCAGCTTTCCGCCATGGGAGGCTCAAACCCAGACTGCAATGATGGTGTCAGCTCGGTCTGGAATACGACTTCCCTCTAGGACAGAGGCCCCAATGATGTGGCCCACTTTGCGAGCTTGTCTGCTTCGTAGTTATCCTCCCGAGGTATTCGTACTATACTCAACTCAGAAAAGCTTTCAGACATTTCTTGGATAGCTTTCAAATATTCAATCAACTTCTCGCTCTTGACCTCGATATTCCATTTCACCTGCTGGCCCTAGTTGAGAGTGAGAATTGAGGACCACCCTACTAGCGCCTACTTCCCGAGCTAATTTGAGCCCGGCTAGTATCACCTCGTACTCCGCCTCGTTGTTAGAGCCCCGAAAGTCCAACTTGACCTTAACTTTTATCTTCTCACCCGTCAGAGAGATCAATACTACTCCGACTCCGCATCCCTCGTTGTTCGAGGCCCCATCAACATACACTTTCCACACCTCCTCCTGTTCGGATCGATCATCTCTGCCAAAAAATCGGACAGTGCTTGACCTTTAATAGATGTCCTAGGCTGGTAGGATATGTCATACTCACCAAGCTTAATAGTCCATTTGACCAACCTTCCTGATACATCGGGCCGTGTCATGATCCTTCCCATTGGACTATTTGTTAACACCGAGATGTTGGGTGACAAGAAGTACGGTCTCAACCTCCTTGCAGTTAACCAGGGCTAATGTCAACCTCTCTAACTCTGTGTATCTGAGCTCCGCCCCTCGCAAGGCATGACTGACATAATAAACCGATCTCTGATATGCTCCTTCCTGTTTGACCAACACAGAGCTTACTGCATGCTCTGCGGCTAAGAGGTAAACCCACAACTTTTCTCCGGGATCAGGCTTGACCAACACAGGTAGCTCTGCCAAATACCTCTTTAAGTCGGTAAAGGCCTTTTGACATTCTTCATTCCATTCGAATTTCTTTGCTTTCCTTAGCACTTGGAAGAAATGATAACTCCTATGTACTGACCTGGAAAAGAACCGTGCTAAGGAGGCAATTCGACCTGTCAATTTTGGACCTCCCTTATTTTTAGGGGAGGTCATGTCTTCTACTACTGCTCTGACCTCATGAAACCCAAAAATTCCCACTCTTCACCCCGAACACACATTTAGCGGGATGCAACTTCAGTCCGAACTTATTTAGGGTGGCAAATGTTTCCTCTAAGTCAGGTATGAGATATGATCTGCTCATTGACTTTACTAGTATATCATCAACATATACCTCAATGTTTCGCCCCGCTTGTCCTTCGAATACCTTATCCATCAATCTCTGATACGTAGCCCCAACATCTTTTAGGCCGAAAGGCATGACTGTGTAGCAGTACGTTCCCTCTGAGGTGATGAGAATGACTTTGTCTTGATCCTCCTTGGCCAAGGGATCTGGTGATACCCTTGATACACATCCATAAAGCACAACAACTCATACACTAATGTGGAGTCTACGAGCTGATCAATGCGGGGCAAAGGGTAACAGTCTTTGGGGCAGGCTTTGTTCAGATCTCCAAAATCAATGCATATCCTCCACTTTCCGGATGACTTTGGTACTAAGACTATTTTGGAGAGCCATGTTGGAAACTGCACTTCCCTAATTTGCCCGACCTTTAACAAGGTTTGGACCTCTGTTTTTATAACCTTGTCTTTTCAGGTCCAAAATGTCTCTTTTTTCTGCTTGGTTACTCCGGTCGACACTCAGTCTGTGCTATGCAACTTCGGGGCGAATCTCCGTCAACTAGACTGAAGACCACTCGAATACGCTAGCATGCTTTGACAGGCACCTCAGCAGATCCTGCTTCAGATCTGTGCTTAGCTAGGCCGAGGCCACCCTTGTTGTTTTTTCAGGATGACCTGGGATCAGGATAACCTCGTCCTCTCCTTCCAGCACTGCTTGAACTTCTTGTACTCTCTATTTTTCTGTATGAGGTGAACCACTCGATCCCCTGATCTCCCATGCCCCATTCTTGCCTTGACCTCTTTACTTCCACCCTTACTGTCTCAGTATAACATATCTTCGCTGACGGCTGGTTCCCCTTTACTTCCTGATCTTTTCCCGACTGGGAATTTGATTTTTTGGTGGAAAGTAGACGCTATAGCCCTGAACTCGTTCATGGTCGGCCTTCCTAAAATGATGTTATATAAGGACGAGGCTTCCACGATGGTGAAAGAGGTCCACCGAGTCTTTTTGCCATCCCCAACCCATGGATAGGGGTAAGGTGATCTGCCCGAGAGGGTATACTGTATGGCCTGCAAAATCAAAAAGAGAGTAATGATTTGCTCAAGATGATACTCACCTAACTCCATCTGCTGGAAGGCATCATGGAACAACACACATCACGGAGCTCCCGGAATCCATGAAGACTCCTGACATCGTAGCGCGACGGTCGCCCGTATCACGAGAGCATTATGAGGCGTTTGCACACCTTCCACATCTTGAGGACCGAAGCTAATCACCAATTCCTCCTCGACATTGACAGCATTTCCTAAGCTCAGTATTTCTCTCCTGCTTATTTTCTTTCCGGGGCTCTGTTGGAATCACCATCAGTAGCTCCCCCAGAGATCATGTTGATAAAACCCCAGGTGGAAGTTATTTCTTGGTGGCTCTTGCTCCTCTAGCCTCCTTATCTGTCCACGGCCTCGTCCCCGGCCTTGAAAGGGGACTCGGAAATTAGGACGTCCACCTCTGCCTCTCCCTCGGTAGGCACCTCGGCCCCTCCCCCATGAAGGGTTCCCAGAAGGTGCGCTCGGCCTAGGCGCCATCTGCTTAAACTGAGAACAATTTTGCAGGGTCTGCTCGAGTTCTCGATCCAAATGACATCACTCTTGTGTGTTGTGCCCAGGTCGTTGATGAAAATCGTAGTATTTTTCCGCGGACCCCTTGCTCAGTCCGTCCTCGGTTAGAGGTGATTTTTGAGGGGTTTGCTCTTCACAAATCCAGACTGTCTCCTCTTTAGCAATCTTTAGAGGTGTATAGTGGGAGAAACACACGAGTCTCGCGTCTTCTGCAGGCTGCAGGCCTTTTTTCTGCAGGCCTAACCTACTTGTCCCCAACTTTCGCACCTTCTTTCCTTCTCATTCCATGCGACTCCTCAACGTTGATATACTTCTTCTCAGCTCGTTTCAGTAGATCATCATATGTGACGGGGGGTCTCTTGATCAAAGACCGGAAAAACTCCCTTGCCCTCAGGCCCTAGGTGAATGCGCTGATCAAGATTTCTGATGGCCAAACAGGCACCTCCAGGCTTGCGACATTAAAGTGCCGAATATACTCCAGAAGGGACTGCTCTCTCTCTGCTTGTCTCATCTCAAACAGACTTAGTGAGGTCTTCTTATACCGCTTACTGTTGGTGACTGGTGAAGGAAAGCCGAGCTGAACTCTGCGAATGAGTTATGGAAGAAGGTTCGAGTTGATTAAACCACTATTAGGCCGACTTCACCAAGGTGGTGAGGAAAACTTTGCATTTCAGACGGTCCGAGTAGCAATGTAACATGACAGCGTTCTCAAACCCGCCCAGGTGCTCTTCGGATCTGGCTTCGGTCATACTCCCTGGCACTC